>JAMQGT020002922.1:0-11740 GCA_024447675.2 Pterophyllum scalare | reverse complement strand
ACCGAACCACACTGTGATGGATGTACACAGGACAGATTCAATGACTGCAGTGTAGAACTGTTTCATCAGCTCCTGTGGCAGACCGTGTTTCCTCAGTTGATGAAGAAAGTACATCCTTTGCTGGGCCTTTTTGAGGATGTTGGTGTTGGCCTCCCATTTTAGGTCACTGGAAATAATAGTTCCCAAGAACCTAAAGGTCTCCACGGTAGACATGGTGCTGTTGAATATGGTGATGGGGAGCAGTGTTGAGGGTATCTTTTTAAAATCCACTGCCATCTCTACAGTCTTTTGTATGTTCAGCCCTAGGTTTTTCTGACCGCACCAGAGCACCAGCGGATCAATCTCCTGCCAATATGCAGACTCATCTCCATCATGGATTAATCCAATGATCGTAGTGTCGCCTGCAAACTTAAGAAGTTTCACCATTGGGTCTGTAGCGGTACAGTGGTTTGAGTAAAGAGAAAATATCAGTGGAGAAGGAACACAGCCCCGTGGTGCACCAGTGCTGACTGTTCTTGTGTCAGAGGTAATATCCCTTAGCCTCACCTGTTGTGTCCGGTCAAAGCTGGTGATCCACTGACAGATGGCGGGGGACACACTGAGCTGAGACAGTTTGAGGTCGAGTAGTTCTGGTATGATGGAGTTAAATGCAGAGGTGAAATCCACAAAAGGATTCTTATCTAAGTCCGTGGACTGTCCAGGTGTTCTAAGATTTAGTGGAAACCCATGTTGACTGCATCATCCACCGACCTGTTTGACCGGTAAGCAAACTGCAGAGGGTCCAGCAGGGGGCCAGTGATGCTCTTGAGATGTGTCATAACCAGTCTTTCAAAGGATTTCATGACCACAGGAGATAAGGCAACCAGTCTGTGTGTCTAATATATAATAAAAATGTATAGAGTAAATTTGTGTTTGGTTGATTATTTCTTTGTTTCGTGGCAATAAATCTTACGCAGTTGGAAAGCTCCAAGATGGCAGCGTGCACAGACGCAGCGGCTCACGGCTCTTCCTTTCGGAAGATTTGTATTTGGTTTTATTTTCTCACATTAAACATATGAATTTGTGTTAGTTAGTTTTGGTTTCTGTGTGTTTTCTTAAGTTCAAGTGTGATACAGGCCCACTGTTGGGTTCCCATTTCAAACAAACTGCACTGTTTCTTTAAACTACATTCCATGATTGTGGTCGTGGTGGCTGTAGCTCAGGAGGTACAAGAGGTCACCTACTAATCGGAAGGTTGGCAGTTTGATCCCTGGCTGCTCCAGTCTGCATGTATCCATGCACCATAAATTTCACCACATCAGTAAACATGTACATAAAAAATTACATTAAAAGTTTTTTTAAAAATCTATACTTACATAGCAAAGTGGGTCTTCTGTCATTATTATTATTATTATTATTATTATTATTATTATCATTATTATCTCACAGATCACTTATCACTCTCCTATTGATCCGAACAGTGGGCAATCTTCTAAGCAGGTCTGAGAATTTGCCATGTCAAACAAACACCTCAGTCCCAGCACGTGTTCATTCAACAGCATCTATCAAATCTCTCGCTATAATTTAAGCCAAAGAAATAAGCAAATATCTCAGGACTTCCTGAAAAAACCTGCCAGGATTTCTTTTGTATTTCTTTGCACGCCGATGTCACATTCCCAAATCCAGACAGGACAGTTTATACACAGTCGTGCTTCTATTACTTAAGAGGAATTTACATTTCCTTACTTTCATTCCTGTAGTCTGGCTCAACGGCAAATAACCCAAAAAGATTATGAAATGAAATTGAAGGAAAATAAAGACATGTTGTTGATTACTGAATAATATTGTGCTAAAATCTTAAGATCAGATATAACCAAAGATCAGGCGGACACTGTCGATTTCTGTACGTGGCACTCCCTTTATTTTTTTTGCCGAAAATATTCTCTGGTGCCCCGAAGAGAACTTCTCTCATCACTCTTTTTAATCGTTTTTCATGAGTAGTTTATGGGATAAATGGCTCTCTGGTGGAAGTGCAATCAACTGTGAGACTAATGTGAATCTAAGGGCCCGAACTGCACATTTTCAAAGAGTTTTTTTAATCTTCACGTAAATACTGACTATTACACTGGAAATACTCAAGGTAGTACTACATTTCTACAAATGTCTTAATTACAACGTCTGTGGCATGCAATTTACTGTAAATTGCAAGAGAAAGATTATGTCTTGTGCATGTTGTGGCTGTGAAAGGAGGAGTGTTTATTTTTATTAGGGTGAGATCAATGACGTGCAGTTAGGAGAGGCAGTCGAGACAGTGCCTCCCCTGTCATCATGACAAGTAAAATACTAACAATGATCAGCGAAAATACATAACTGTTCTATAAAACTGTTTTTTAAAACTCTTTTCTGAATTATTTCAACACTTTAATGGTCAAAATCGCGGAATTTACGCATTTCCTGTTCAAACACATGGAAGAAATGCCGAGTGAGTCAGTGCAGTGCTGCGGCTTATTGCTGTCTCTCTTTATATCGCCAATATGTTTGATTACAAATGTGCTACACATGCTGATGTTCCACAGTCTGTCTAATATACTGAATGAATGTGTGTGCTCGATCATAAATGCACGGTGAAAATACACAGGGGGAGGCAGAAAGTACCGTGCCGTACCGAAAGGGGACAGTGCTGTCCCAGCAACAGTGCTGAGAATGATAGGCGCATGGACTTCATCTTCAAATAAAGATAAGATAATACACGTTTTTTTATTTATCTAAAAAGAGAGAGCCCCCCCCCAAAAAAAGAATAGTTTGACCTTAAATATTTAGTTTTTCTTGCCATCGTTGTTGAACAGTTGATTAAAGCATAATTGATCATTATCATAATTAAAATTGAAATATAAGCTTCTATTTTGGGTTCATATATGTGAACATCCAACTCCAGACGAGTCAGTGCCTCACCCGTCACAAACATCACCGCACGTTACTGGGCGAGATGTTATTAGAAGGAGTGCACTTTGCGTGGATTTACACGCGTGGCGCAGTAACATAGTAACAGGGACGGCTGTTACTACGGCTGCTCTGACTGTAAATAATGATTTTTGTTCTTCCGCACACAGGTCAGCTGTTCCAGTCAGACTTCTGTTTGTAATAATGCAACTGTCCTCTGGATAAAACTTGCGCTCTACACTATTAATCCTCAGAACCCGTTTGCATGGTGCCCGGCGGCTTCTATCAGAATACTATCTTCTATGTTTTTGTTTTGTTTTGTTGGTTTTTTCTAATGTTACGTTTTGTTTTTATATGTATTTTAAACCTGTTTGCTCTTACTTGTGTACAGCAATTTGGCCAGTGGCATTGATTTTAAAGTGCTTTCTAGATAAAGTTGAGTTATATCTTATATAAAAAATAAAAACAAAAAATAAAACAATGATTTTTGCTTCATCCTGTCACTGACGGGCTCCCTCCTCAGGTCTGTTTTTTCTGCTAATCCACACTGCTCTTAGCAGTTTATCGAAGTGATCTGGCTTCATCTTTTGTAAATAAATTACAGCTTACTACTATAAATGACCATTGTTAGTAGATCACCCTGCGATTGCGGCATCACAATAACTTCCTATAGCCTACAAAATTAAATACATCTTATATTTTCCTCTTGGGTTGTGATCCACTGACTCATTTCCTCCTCGCTGTTAAGGATTTCTATGACCGAAATGAAATTCCCTCTGTCCTTTTTTTTTATCCCAGCTGACCTGAAGTAAATAATAATAATAATAATAATAATTCATGATAAACCTAAATGCAGCAATACAACAACAGACATTACGAATGCAAACTGAATTATCCAGAAGAATGAATGCACTGAATGATCAGTTAATATAGATCATAATCAATTTAAAAAGTTTCCGTAAATCTATATTTATGTAAGGCAACACCTGGACGAGAAGTAGTTTTTATTACAGCAGTGTGTTATTCAGTTCAGCTGTGCGTTTAACAGGCTGTTGTTGAACATTCAAAACATTTTGACAGGTTATGGCATATAACATTCAGATTAGATTAGGAACCTTTGTGGACCATTGAACGCAGCCTTGACTTCTCACGTGTGCTACACTCTGTCTGACGCGATTTGGTTCTGAATGAACTTTCTAGACTTCCGTGGAACTGGTCATTCTTTTGAACGGGAGGATGGTCAGTTGCATTTCAATGTTTTGACATATGATAAGAAAATTCAACATCATATCTATTTTTATTTACATTATCTCATTTCTTACTTATATCGCTCTAAAATGTAAAGTACTCCAGACGACGGACTAAACTTCGGAGTATTTGAGCTGTGACCCACATCCCCCCTGCTTGGAGTTCGCAGTGGTATATTCCATATGACAGCTCGTCCTGAGCTAGCGTTCATACCTGAGCATCAGCAGACAGTCAGAGCTACGGAGAGTGGACATTTAATCAACATCTTGACGGCTTATTTGTGCCGTTATAGTTTAATTTGAAACAAATATTGACCAGAATGTCTGCTTCACAAAAAGGAGACTTGTCTCCTAGTGAAAAGGAGTTGTTTGAGGTTATTACTGCAGGTAAGCCGGCTAACGCTAATCCCTGGAAACCCCATATACCAGTTAGCTCTTGTTAGCTCATATGAGTAAGTATGACTATATGAAATAAGTGACACACAGTTGCAGCAGCGATTGCGGCTCAGTGATTGGCTCCTTTATTAATAGCAGTTAATATTAAAGTTAACTGTGGCAAGGCTGGGGAATAGCTGATGCTAGCTCAAAGCTAATAATGCGTTCTTAAATGTTGTCCTTGCTCGCTGATGTCAACTTGCAGGATAACATGAGTTTTCAACGATCGGTTTGCGTAGTAGATTAAAATCATTCTGCAGTGTATAAGGAGCAATATAGCAGATTAATTCACTGCAAAATCTTTATGTTTTATGCAGTTTTTGCAGTTGTGCAAGCTGCTGTAAACCGTAATGCTGTGTATGCTGAAATAATTCTGAATCTGGTGCCTTTAGGAAACGTTCAAGAAGCGTCAAGGCTGCTGGGCTGTAAGGATGTTCGAGTCAACTGTTTGGATGAGGTAAAAGAGCATTTCTTATAGATTATAAACATCTTATATATCTTGTCTGTTGTACATATTTCACATACATTTATTTACTTTTTGATATTTTAGGGGTCATATATTTGTGACAAAAGTAGTTTGCTGAGTACATCAGAGACACCAGCTGTGGCTTCCTTCAATAAAGTCTGTTCATTTCAGGACTGAGGTTTATTTGGTTTAAGGACTGCACATGATGAGCTGTTTGAGAGACGCTCTCCTTTTGTTTAGTGACACATGTGCAGGACAAGTCATAAAAGGAGGCTTATCCTGTCCACCTGTCAGAAGCAGATGGTTGTAGTTGATGTTTTTCAACTTAATTGTTCCTATAGCAACTGGGAAAGGTAAACACAGAGACAGTAAAAACAAGCATTTTTCCCTCTAGGAGCAACTGCAATCAATATGTATGTGTCTGTGATTTAATTTTGTCGTTTTGTAATAAATATTTTTCTTGTTACTACTCTGTGCTCAAGTGATAGAGGCAGCTTTTCTAAACCGTTCTGTCTCATCCACAGTATGGGATGACTCCTCTCATGCACGCCGCTTACAAAGGAAAAGCAGACATGTGCAAGTTGCTGCTGCAGCACGGTGCAGATGTGAATTGTAATGAACATGAGCACGGATACACAGCGCTGATGTTTGCTGGCCTGTCAGGTGAAACCTTTAGCGTGTTGTTGTTGTTGATCATCACAGCAGCATGATTGAAGAATCAGTTGTTTTTGGGAGGTGTAGTGACTCTTCTCCTTCTGTGCCTGCAGGGAAGACTGAGATCACCTGGATGATGCTGGATGCAGGGGCGGAAACCGACGTAGTTAACTCTGTCGGAAGGACTGCTGCACAGATGGCAGCTTTTGTTGGTATGTTTGGAGTAACAGTTCTGAGTCTTAGGTCACACCGGTCTACGCGCAAAAGCAAAGAAAACATTTTTGTAGTCAGAAAAAATAAAACATTTTACTAATATTTTGTGTTGTGGTAGAATTAACAAGGACATTGTTTTTCTTCTTTTTGTCTAATGGTAAAGAAAAGCTAATGCTTTGCATTATTTTCTAATTTATCTCTTATTTATTTTTCTTTTTAATAACACCCCCTACCTACATGACCTCCAGGAGATACAAATTGTCGGAACTGGCTGATCTTGGGTGTGATCAGAGGTTTTGTTAGTGGCTGCATTGCACCATCTGTGACCTCCATACACAGTTCAGAAGTCTTAGAATTTTCCCTTTAGTTTAAAGTTTCAGTCAGTCTCATTATTTGTTGTACATATGTTAAAAGAAATAAACTACCTCCTTTGTTCTCTCTGTAGGGCAACATGATTGTGTCACAGTGATCAACAACTTCTTCTCCCGTGCCAGACTCGATTACTACACCAAGCCTCAGGGTTTGGAGAAGGAACCCAAGCTACCACCTAAACTAGCTGGACCTTTGCATAAGGTCATCATGAGCACCAACCTGAACCCTGTCAAGGTAAAGCTTTACTGGATAAGAAATGTGGGTTTCTGAAAGGCCATCATATAAAAATAAAAGTTGATGCAGTTGTTATTGCCCACTGGGAAACATTAAAGTACTGCTAGGGCTTTTATTTGTTCACTCTGTGATTTCTTTCAAAAAGGTGGAGAGTTATGGACAAAAACTGTATTTATGTATTTGTTTCTTTGTTTAAAAAAAAAAAAGTTGTGCCACAGAGCAATGAATAAAATAAAAAGAGCGAGTTAACTGGATACTGGTCCAGCTTCTGATTGACTGGTCAACAGCAGTAGGGATATTCTGTGGCACACTTTGGAGATATGACCAGAGCACTTAAAATCCAACATTTTCACATCACAGATGATGAACAAAGACATTAAAATGTGAGTCTGACACACACGTCTGGGTGTGCATTACATGCAGGGTTCAGATAAAATAAACTAATGCTGTTGTTCACGTTGCTAATCCTTAAACACACCAGTATTGATGTTGGTGTCATCGATGCAGCTTTGTGCAAATCCAGTAGTTATCAAGCAGTCCTAATTTTTAACGTTGATGTCATTGTTCTGATTGAACCACAGAAATTGAAGGGAGGCAGAAACTTTATTACTATGAACTGCACTGCTAAATCCTACGTGTTGCTTTACACTGAAAGCTTTTAAAATTCAAGGTGTAACATGTTTTAAATTGTATCAAATTTTACAGAAGGCAAGAGGCGACAACACACATTTTTCTTTCCATTTTTTAAGAAGTTTATATTTAAAAATTACAAAAACTCTAAAATGGGTTTCTGTACCTTCAGTACATTTACTTCTGAAGGAAAGAAGAAAAAAAAATTTTCATTGTTACGCTGACACCACCTGTTTGTGTTATTCTCAGATGGTGATGCTGGTGAAGGAGAATCCTTTACTGGCGGAGGTGGAGGCTCTCGACAAATGTCGCCGTGTGATGGAGCTCATCTGCGAGAAGTGCATCAAGCAGCAGGACATGAACGAGGTGTTGGCCATGAAGATGCACTACATCAGCTGTGTGCTTGGGAAGTGCGCCTCCTTCCTCAAAGACCGTGAGGACAAGCTGGAGGGTCTCCTTAAGAGGTGTGAGCTTGAAAAATGATTTTTGTTATTATTAATCCATTTTAAACTCAAGCTGTAAAATCAAGATAATCTAGTGGTGTGTGTGTGTGTGTGTGTGTGTGTGTGTGTGTGTGTGTGTGTGTCTGTTAAATGTAAAGGTAAAAATGAAATCTTTATTTCAGCTTTTAAATGCTTCCAAGCAGCTTCTCATTGCAGAGCATGTTTTTTTTGTCAGTGCTGTCACTGACAGGGATGGTGACAGCTCTGATGGTGATGGGGTTCATGGCTATTGTACCCTTTTTTTTTTTTCCAACATAACCTGAGTGGAGCTCTGTCTGTTTCAGCAAAAGTTTAGATTTTAGGATTAAAATTCCAAAACACAGTTTTTGTCCAGCTTTGCAGTTATAAATACCCGATCTGTAATCCTGGATTTCCAGTTTGCTGAAGGGTCAGGACACCGACGGTTTCCCCGTGTATCAAGAGAAGTTCATCAGAGAGTGCATCCGCAAGTTCCCGTACTGTGATGCTACTCTGCTGCAGCAGCTGGTGCGGAGCATCGCTCCTGTGGAGATTGTGAGTTTGCAAATCTAAACAGTTTAAAGGCTAAATTTAGCAATGTGATAAGAGCATTTGTTTTATTCTTAAAAATAAAGAAAAGAAAAGATTGTTTTTCATAAACTCAGAACTTTGACTTCAGTGAGTTTCAGCCAAACTGAATGTGTTCTTGTAATTAGCTGTCTTGTTTGGTGGCTGATTTGTGCATCTCCTAACATGATTGCAGGGTCATGACCCCACAGCTCTGTCGGTGCTGACTCAGGCCATCACCGGTCAGGTCGGCTTCATGGACGCAGAGTTCTGCACGACGTGCGGAGAGAAGGGAGCTGAGAAGCGATGCTCCATCTGCAAAATGGTGAGTGTCAAAGCTACAACAGCTATTTGGTTTCGCTCGAACAATTAAGCCTGTTGTTGTTTCTTTGTTTTAAATTAGGGTTAAATTATTTTTAATGATCTGTTCTGAGACTCTTAATCTCACTTTAACTATCTGCTAGGATTTGTCCCCTTTTTGATATATAATAATGAACATTTTTTTCTCACCAGGTGATCTACTGCGACCAAGCTTGCCAAAAAATGCACTGGTTCACCCACAAGAAAATTTGTAAGAAGCTCCAAGAGCAGCGAGAAAAGCAAGAAGCAGAAACGGCCAAACTGAGGATGCAGCAGAGCAAAGGTGCTTTATCCATCAGAGAGACGAAATATGGCATAAAGATACTGAAACAAACATTCGTCCCACACACGCATCTAAAGATGTTACTAATTCTTTGTTTTAATGGTGTTTGTGCTAAAGGTAGCATCAGTTCTAAGAATGGTTGAATTCTTCAGTTTAAAAAAAAAAAAAAAAGCTTTCAAATTTTAGACATAAAAATACCAAAGAGCTGATTATGACCTCCTTTGAATTTTCTTTTATTTTTTCATACATTCCTTTGTACGAACTGAATGTTACTATAAACATGTCCCGAGAGACTGCATTAAAATCTATTGATCAGTTTAATCTTAAAACTTATTTCAAATCTAAGAAGAGGATGGGTGGATGGAAGTTATTTATGGAGACATAAAGCCTAGATACAAATTGTCATTTAAGGAAAAGCCTTCAGTGATAAGCTTTTAAAATCAGTTGGAATGATGCCTTTGAATTTTTAATGTTGTCAAAGCTTCTTGATACAAACCAGTTGCACTTTCTCAGAAGGAAGTAAACTAACATCACAGAACGTGGTGTTTAAAAACTGTAAACAGGCCCTTATTGTGCTTTTCTTCATTTCTGGCCACTGTAATGATGATGGATTCTCATATTAAACATGGTCAGTGTTAAATAAGGAGCTGGACTGCTCTAAATAAACAGTTTCTTGGCTCTGTATGCTATCATAGAAAGGGATTATCCTTATTAGTCATCCCAGCCACACTGACTGTGAGCACAGAAGCCCCACCCACCTGCTGTCGTAGCTTATGGCTGTGAGGGGTAGCCAATCAGAACAAAGTTGGCTGTGAGGGAGGATGAACTAAGGGGCTGCAGCAAGGCCCAGTATAAAATAAATGAGCTTATTTTGAACTGATAGTGATCCAGAGGTGATCAGGAATAAAACACAGAGGTGGATATGAGTATAATAGGTTCACTTTAAATGTCTTATGTCCTGTGTTTGTCTTTCAGAGGAGAGTGAAGCTGTGCAGGAGGCCACAGACTCCATACAGGAGCTCTCAGTGGAGACTAACAGTGAGGTCGGCCCCTCAAACTCGGAAACAGAGACGTCAGACCCTGTGACCACCCGAGCTGCTGACAACTGAGGAACATCTGACAGATGAAGGCAATGACCGTCTTCTCCATGGTCCATCCGTACACCACAGGCAGACTGAAAGCCAGATAAGGACTCAAAGAAGGACTCGTATTTATTAACAACCTGAGACTGTCACCATAACAGCATCCGAGGAATGTTTGTGCCGCAGTCTTTGTGTCCTTTTTCTAAGTTAACTTTTCCGATGGAATTTGTTACACGTGAATGTGAACATTACGTAGGCTGAAGTGTTTGTGGTTGACGTCACTGGGCGGGATCGATGATGGTTCACATCCATGATGGAAAGCAATTCTGCCTTAAACTGTAGCAAACTGTGTGGGAAGGAAGTAGCCAATCAGAGCCGTTGTTTGTTTGCAGTTTGATTTATTATCAGGATGTTTTTTTTGTACCGATAACCTCATGACAGTAGGTGACATCGTTGCACTGTGTTGACCAAAAATGTATATTTTCAAATATGAATGACAATAACGATGAGTTATTTTTAGTGAATCGTGAAATATGTCAAATTCTCAGGATTTTCCAAAATCTGATGACATTAAAAAGGGTTTTCTCCAGCATCCGTTGTTGATCGAGAACATCATGTCAGGAAAACAAGCATCAGTTTGTCGTGAAAGCTCTCACCGCTGTGGTTTTGATGTCCTTCCATCTTCTGTAGAAGCTGAAGTGAAAACTTGGTGTCCGGGAAGGCTGTTTGTTCTGAGCGATGGTGACTTCCAATCTGTCTGACAGCTTGATCTTAAGTAAATTAAAGACCAACTTCACTGAAATATGGTGTAGATTTTTATATTTGAAGCTTAATTAATCTGCATGTGCGCTCGCTCGTGCTTCTGAACACATCGAAGAGGGAGGAGTTTTCAGTTTAGTGCGCACACCTGTGTGATTGATTTAATTCTAATCAATCGTGGATGAGCTGTAAATCCTGGGAAATCCCGCTCGGGCCGGATCACAGATGATCACGAACTGCACGTTTCTTTTGGTTTTCCTAGCTGCGCTCAGTGCACCCTGTAGACTTGCGTCTTCCTGAGGGGGTTACAAGCATATCTCCGTTCACCCTTTAAACTTTTACTTGTAAACATTATAGGTTACTCAGTGCATTCAGGGAGGCTGACACCTTCCCATGGCCTAATAAAGAAATGTGGAAATCACTTTGGGGTGTGAGTTGCTAATCAGATTCTGGTTCCTCCGGTATGCATGCCAAAGAGTACTTGGGCAAGATCCTGAACCCCAAATTCCTCCTAATGCATACATCTGTATGAGAGTGCTCGATGGGGCAAAGACAGGATTAGAATAAAGGGCCGCAAATGGAAGAATGAGCTTAAAGCACAGAATGCTTTGAGCGATTAAAAGCCTGCTGACCAATGCTGCGGTTTGTTAGCTTTGTGACTTTTTAGCTAATTAGGACCAAGCATAAAAACGTCATGCATTTACTTCATCACCAATTACATACACGATGACAATGTGACTCACACTGTTTGTGCTGCTGTAACTTTACTATATGGCTTCCTCTGATGGTATTTAACATCTGGAAGCATGCAGATATCTTCACCAAAGAATCTGTAGCTTGCTGCATGTCGGGAAAATAACTGGTTAAAATGTGTTGCGTCCAGCTTATTTTAAACCAAATCTGACCTTGTTTAGTGTGCGCTAAACCACTGAACTTGCTTCGTGGTGCACACTTCAGATACAGTTGCCAGTTTGCGTCTATCGTTTAGTATTGCATTTCGCTTGGTTTATTTAATTGCTCTTCATCAGCAATACGGTACTCTGAACCAAGTACACATA
>JAMQGT020002921.1:0-34840 GCA_024447675.2 Pterophyllum scalare | reverse complement strand
TCTCAGACTCTGCCTCAGTTCAGTTACCTTGTGTAGTACAAGCACAATACTAACATAGTGTAGTGGCCTTTAATGCTGCTTGAACAGCAGCCAATGTTGTTTTAAAAAAATAAGTCATTTATTGACTAACTGATCCAGCAAGGTGCCAAATGCAGTTTTACTGTATCAGTGGGCATGTATGAGGATGCATGCTTAGAGTGTGTGCTTCCTGTAGTAATACCAAAATACCAGTTTCCCCCAATGAGTCAATCCACTGTACTGCGCTACCACAGTTGATGATTGACTGAACTTCATTTAATTTGGACAGCAAATACAGATTCTTCATGTAGTTGTTGAAGGCTAAAGCGTACAATAAAAATCCCCAGGTGTATGCGGGATAAGGTCAGGTGTAGCACATATGTGAAGCGTGTGCACAAACTGTAATGAGTACGCTTTTGCACGCGCGCGTGTGCGGTTCAAGTCGTGTCCACATGCTGAAATAACATCCGTGAGCATGTTTGCATGTTCTCCTGAATGCACCTCAGTTTATTGTCTGTTGTATCTAAAAATCTTTCATTTTCTGTCTTCATTTGCGTATGTGTGTCAGTTGAATGGGTTCACTCGTGTCTTCCCCGCCAAACCACTGTGTTGCCGTGGCGACCCCAGGCCCGAGCTAACTGTCATGTCTCGTCTGGGCGACAGAAAACACCTCCTTATCAAATGAGGGCGCGGAGACGATCCCAAAGGAAATCCATCCACATTGAGTCATCTGTACTTGTTTTAGCCCTGGCAAATCCGTTTCTTTGTGACAAAGCCTTAATCTCAACGTGCGCCTGTGTTTGTGCGCGCATGCATGTGCATGTGCGTTTCTCTGGGAGGATTGGAAGAAAGAAATCTGACTGAGTGAGATGTTTTGTTTTGTTTTTTTTTAACACTCGTGTTCTTTCACCCTTTCCTGCTTGGGGGGTGGAAATCTGATTGCAAGGTGGACAAAAAGCTGTTCAACTGGAGATTTTGAGTGAGCCTGAACACAGTTGAACATATGGACAGCTAGACTGAGGCGGTGATAACAGACAGAGAAAATTATTCTGGGGCTAAACGCACACATACACACATGCGAGCAATAATGAAATCAGTGACGACAGCGGGGTCCGCTCGCCATGATAGAGTTACACAGCTATTCTGTTCTCCCTGTAGTGCCTAACATATGGACCTGCACGTTTGGCTGACAGGTGCAAATGCATAACACACCCTCTGCCTGACCTTTAACCCATATTTTCCCATTATTCCCCTTGTGTGCAAGTGAAAAGACGTGTTGAAATACATGAAAACGTGTGTCAAATGCAGCTGTTTCTCTCACATATACAGAGGTGGTCAAGTGCACAGAGGCTGAGCCCAACACTGGAGCTTAATGTGTTTCAGATCACAGGCGAGTGAGATGATGCCCATGCAAGCTCTTAACCTCTGTGAAAGGGGGCCCCGAAGCCCACATGGGTCTGTGAGTTCTAGTCGTGTGTGTATTTTTTTACGTGGGGGACAGAGCAGTCAAGATTACATAAGTGGAAGGCCACTTAATTTACATGCACACAGAGGAAAAGTACCCAAACCCATCTTTCTTATAAGCTGGATAACAGATGTTAGCTCTCCCCCATGTTTTACCTCTCTTGCTCTTAAAGTCTCTCATATCTCTGCTCTGCTTTCTGCAGTAGCCCTGAAGTGCATGTAGATGTGAGCTGCCCCTTAAAATCTGGTTTTGACATTGTCATAGTTCCTTGGTTTGGTCACATCTCCAAAAGCACTGAAAAGACAAACTTAAGGTCAAACAATTGCTTGAATGATTTCACTTGTGGTTTGTGATGCGGCTCTGCTGATGGTATTTGCACACTGGGTCCATGTTAATGATAAAAGGTGCTGGACAAGTCACTTTGAAGGTCCGCCTGAGTACAGTGATCCAAACCTATTCCTAGTCTGTGCTGTTAAAGGAGATTGAAATGTCTTCATCATCACCCACAAATTACCTCTGACAGCCGATCTGAATATTTCTGTACTCGACTCTGCATGCCGGCTCCCACTGAACTGCATCAATCCCATTTGCTTCCTATCACAGGACAAAGCCGAGGGCTACGCTTACATTTGTCAGCTCTCTGTTATTTATTTATTTATTTTTTTGGAGTGCTGATCATGAAGATCATGTTTTTGTGGGATCACTTTGGTGTCAACACTTTGGCTGAAAGTGACAGCTGCGCATCCCCCCTGTGGCTGTGTTTGTGATCTTGTCTAGCTCAGTGGGCAGCAGAATATGGTGTGAACGCTGTCAGGGTTAGGGGAATTGTTCACAATGGCATCATTCAAGTGAGAAGAGAAACGTCTGTGATATTTGAAGGTTTCTGGCTGCTGTTGTAAGTCATTTCCTGTTTCTGGCCCCTCAGTTTATTTCTGAGAGGTCAGCTGTGGGTGCTGTAGTCTTACCTGGAGCTGTAGGGGGCCCAGGCCTGGTGTGGCGGCAGCAGCAGCAGCCATTGTTGTGGGGATGAGCTGGAGAGGGTAGGGGTCACCTGAAGACAAGAATCACATTTTTTTTCCTCTATAAAATAAAACATAAAATCAAAAACAATGATTGCTTTCAATGTATTTTACACACTAGTGGCACCACTCCCCCCCCTTTCTTTTTATATTTGCCTGTTAGGGTTCACCCTTGGACACTCTGTGGCCCCTTCTCCACCCACATCTCCATCTTCCTCTCCTATCAACTTCCATCCACTCTTTCCCCTCATTCTTTTGTTTTTCTCCTCCCTCTCATCCCACTTTGGTCCCTCTCTCCTCACCCCATAAACCCTCTCTCCCACCACCACCGCCGCCACCTGAGTCCCTTTCTGCAGCTGTTAAAGCCATCCTTTGTGTGCGCTGCCGGTAGGGCCCTAATGAAAAGCCTGATTGTGTGTCCTCCTCCTTAATACCCCCTGACAAAGAGCAGTGAGGTGAAGGGATTCTGATAAAGCCAGCCACAGCACCGTAATTAAGAGCCGCGACTGCCGATTGCTGTTCTCTCGCTTTTTTCCCTTCAACTGTCTGTTCTCCTGCTTTGTGGACACAGCTCTGCTTTCACTTCTTGCCTCACTCTTCTCCTTTGCTTGTTTCCTTCTTGTTGCCATCTTCACAAGTTACCTCTCCTTTTTGTCTCTTCCTTCCCTTCATCACTCCCCCCATCCCCCCTCTGTTAGAAATGATAAAACAAGAGAAAGATGGATGAGCAGGGTGGAAGAGATGACATAAGCAAAGAGGAGAGGGAAGTGGAGAAAGAAAGGGGAGAAAAGGGTGAGTTTGGATTATTAGTTAGTAGGTGCAGATAGGCTCCACTGTAATTACTCAGAGCGAGAGAGAAAGAGAAAGGGGGACAGAAAGGTCAGAGATAACAGCAAGGAGGAGGTGGAGGGTGAGGGATAGCAGGGAGAGGAGCAGAGGGGAGAAAAGGAGAGGATACGCTGTTTAATTATGGTCATATTGTACAAACATGTTGGTTGACAGCTCTGATGTGCATTTGAACTTGCTCTCTAACTAAAAAAAAGTTGTTGGAGGAGGATCGGACTTTTCTGCTGATATCTAATTCAGGAAACTTCTCGAAGAAAACTTGAGAATGCTCTCAGTGCTCGACCTTGCATTTTAGACCTGAACCTTCAGCGCAGTGGTCAGCTGCATCACAACCTTCTATTGTGTGTATTTGCCCATGTGCATTTTGTGTGTCTGTGTCCGAGCTTGGCATAAGCTAGACTTTCCTTCCAGCATATTTTCCCATACATCTTCACTGTTAAAAAAAAAAAAAAAGAAAGAGAAAAAAAACAAAACAAGTGAAAGCAAAGCTGAGACATTCCTTTCTCCAGTTGGGAAGGAGGGCAGGAGGGATTAAAGAATTATTTCAGGACTGTGTATTCTAGGAGATTGGTCTTTTCTCCTTGCTCCCTGGACAAACATGAGCCCAGTGGATATTTATGCTCCTCCTGGGGGTCGCTGTAACAAAAGAGAGAAGGACAGAGAAAAGCAAACATGTTGCTCTTGGCTCAGGGACAGCGACCTAGGCGGAAGAGGCTGAGATTTCTCACTGACAAACAGACGAAAGAGGGAGATCGATGAGGGCGAGCGATATATACAAAAACACTATCAGTGTCACTTTGATGTTACAATTTAACAGTTTTTACTTTAAAAAAAAAAAAATTTTTAACAGAGGCACTACACCCATTTTTACCATGAAAACAACAATCCTGCAATTTGCTTGTCACAAAGACTAAAGCTGTAAAAATAATGTGTTTCTGTGTCCCGAGCGTTTGCTAAAGTTACTCACAGTTTTAATTTTTGAAAAGAAAGCCTGTGTTATGAACTTCAGGTGTGGCGGAGTTTTGGTTAACCATTGTTTTAGGTACAAGGTTTCTATCTCTAAATAACACAGAAATAAAACTGAAGAATTTGTTCAACTTTAGTGCAGGAAATGCTGGTTTATAATGGCATCAGTATTACTAAAATTGTGTGTTCATAAGTGGAAAAGTAGGACCTATTATGCTTTTCCTGTTTACTGTTACAATTAAGGATATGAAACACGGCCAAAATTTTAAATTAAGAGGTCAATAAACATGAAAGTATTCCCTGAGTCTGACGCTCAGGCTTCAGACTGCTCGAAACGCTTCATTTTTTGAGCCATATGATGTCATAAAGAGCAAACATCAAATCAAACATCTTTAATATGGTCATCGCAGCCCTTCTTCCAGCTATGAGCACAGAAATCCCACCCACCTGCTGTTCAAAGCTTCTGTGTGAGAGTGGCACTCGATCAAACGAAATCTGGCTTTCAGGAAGACGAGCTAAAATGGCACATTTCAGACAGTGGACTGCATCGAGGCCCAGTATCAGATTAAATAAGATTATTCAGAACTGTTAATCATGCAAAGTTATCCTATTAGAGTCCAAAAATAAAAAATCTGGAGGTGAAATAAGCATACTAGTTTCTCTTTAAAAAAAAAAAAGCACCAGCTTTTTCATGAAGTTGTAAAAACACAGGTGTGTTTTGCATTTATTTAGTCCTTAACCCTCCAAAGAAAAACTCCTGTCATCTTAAACTGTTGCATTACTATTCAAGTGCTTAAACAGGAGAGGCTTTGAATGCACAGAAATCCATACTGTGCAAATGAAATTTATTCATAACTGTGAAGCGCCGTGAGAATATGTCAGCGCACAATGCTACACATGTCCTATTTAGAGCTTCACCACCAAACTACATCAACTCACAACAACTTCAAAAGTTGCCAGAGAGTTTTCTCAGGGGCGGCTTGGCCTGCTGCAGTGTGCCAGTCCGGTTGGAGTTGGCTGAGGCAGTGAAAAGACAAGCCCACTACTTGACAGGGTATTTACGTGGGCAGTGGGCGTGGGTGAAGATGGCACTAATTAAAATGGAATGGACTTGTTTGGGAAGCTGTGAAACTCTAAGTGGGGAGGGGAGGGGGGAGCGGGACTGAGGCGGGACTGAGTGTGCGTGAGCCTGTGCGCACGCTTACATATTTGTGTCTTAGATTTGTGTGTGTGTGTGTTTGCAATACCACAAAGCCATCTCTGGCTGTCTGGACGCTGGTGTGTATGTGTGTGTTGTTGCGTGTGGGCTGCATTGGAAACATGTTCTGGCTGCGTCCCGTGTTAATGTGAGGAGAACCTGGGGCAGGTCACATTACCACCCTCCCTCCCCCTTCTGCTAACCCCCCCACTGTGCATTTATTCTCAGCATCCCCTGGCAAGCACCAACCTCTCTCTTTCTCTCTCTCTCTCTCCATCTCTGTGTCTCTCTCTCTCTCTATCATGGTAAACAACACATTGCCACACAGCCGGAGCGTGATAGCCAAAAAAAAAAAAAAAAAAAATTCAGCAGGACGCCTTCATTTTGTTGCTTTTATACATCAAAAAATAGACAAGACAAAAGGAAGGAGCCAAAAGGACTGAGTGAGAGAGGGGGAGAGAGATAAAGAGAGTGTAAACAGGAAGGGTGTATTTGGACTGGTTTTTCTATTAAGAGGGAGATGTTGTTATAGGGGCGAGCTCGTCTTTTGGGAAACAACCAGACTCCTTGTGTGGGAAAATGGTAGACTCTACCTTGCTTGCTTGGTGAAAAACATGTGAAACATCACACATAAAAGCTACTCTGAAAGTTGCACCTATTCATGAATGTACAGCGTGCGTGTGTGTGCGCGTGCACATGGATGCCACTCACTGCAGCCAGGCTTGTAGTTGAAACCAGGGGGCATTAGGAAGCCCTGCTGGGCCGCAGCTGCCGCAAGGGTTCGCTGGTCTGGGGGAAAGACAGGAATCATCAGTGGAGGGAGCTGGCCCTGGACCTGCTGATGAAGGAGGGGGAAGGACAGGGGGAGGAAGAGGGGAAAGGGGAAAATGAGGTGAGAGAAGGAAGGAAAGGAGAGAGACATAAACATTACAACCTGTCCATTTGTACATCTTGTCCTGTGTACATGCATGGGGAACAATATGGACAACAATGCTAAAAATAAAGGTGTGCATGTACACCAACAGAATCATATACATATACTGTATGCATGTAATCAGCGTGGCACAAACGACTGTAAAGAGAGCATCTTGTCATTTTAAACACAAAAAGCCACGTCATGAGGACAGTTCACTAAACTCTAACAACAGCTGGCCTTTTCGTTTTATTTGGAAGACAGTGCTCTCTTCCATTCTCCCTGCATCAAACCTCCCACCAACCAAAACACACACTAACATGCAAACACACAGACACATCCCTCTCTGCACGCCTGTCGGCAGAGAGCCATACGACTTCATAAGGTTTCCAGGATTTTAAAAGGAGACGCAGGAAAAAAAAAAAAAAAAAAAGCTCCTCCGATGGGTGACTTTGGCAAGGATGACAGGAGAGAGAGAGAAGGAAAGAGAGAAGGAGAGAGAGAGAGAGAAGTAGGAGACAGATGGTTGCACTAAACAGCGTTCTGCCAAAAACAACACACAAAGACTTGCGTGTGATGGACTGACTGACAGTTTGAGAGGAAAGATAGGAGAAGATGAGGCGAGGAAGAGAGGGGGAGTGGAAAAAGGTGGGAGAAGGAGGGAAATAATAGAGCTTATCTACCTAAAGCTAAGGTGTAATGCTGGATGAGGACAGCAAAGGATCTCAAACCAAAGCCAGTGAAATTTTCTTTAAAAAAGTCAGAATTAAATAATAAAAAAGTTTCCTTTCCTTTCCTTTCCTTTCCTTTCCTGGTTGTGACAATATTGCATAATTGTCAGAGCCAGCCTGAGGGCACATCTTGCTCTCTTTGTTGTTTTTTTTTCAATAACTAGAAACATACAGTTTTCACTGGCCACCAGTTTTTAGAACATTAAATGGCAAGAACACAACAATGCTGCGCCCACACTGTACTCAAATAAAATTAACAGTACAAAATGCAGGTCTTGCAGTACAATCTCCTTAAACAGTATTTTGACTGCTTCTGTCTGTCTAACCATACCTTTAATGGTGCCTGTTTCTGTTTCATAGCATAAACAGATTTCTGTCAGGACGACTATAGTCAAAAAGAAGATTGTTATTTCCATCTGCAATAATTTGTATTTGGCAGTATGCCTCTGCTCTGGGACCTCCCTGCACATTCGTGGAAAAACTAAATTCAGGGAGAGCAGCCCAGAACAGAGCAGGCATCAATGATGTGATACTGACTGACTTAGAAAAAGGCATGAAAGGAGGAACTGGGGTCGACTTGGGTTGCAAAGTGGCACGCAGGGGCCACCGCAGCCAGGCTGATAATATGCCCCTTTGAAATATGCCAACAGGATGCACAGAAAGCTGTTAGCTGAGCCATCAGCTGATGTGACTGGCAATGAGAACAGCTGATCGGCCGGGACTGCTGCCTGAGGCTGACTCCAAAACCTGCTGGAATTAAGGCTATGCTCAATTTAAAGCAAAACAAAAACCCAACAAGAAACAAAAGAGGCAAGTATCCTAAACTTCCTGTTTCCCCTTTGAAATCAAATGTCTTAAGGCCTATGACCTGCACTTGTCTGGTTGTAAAGCACTTTGCTCCCTCTTTGCAACTAATCTCTCTTCCTCTTCTTCTGTCACTCTTATTTTGCCAGGAGACCAGAGAAGGTAATGGCTGAATAGGATAATGGGCAAGTAAAAGCTGACTGATGTGGAAAATTGATCTGGAATGAAGGAAATGGCTGCACAATCATAAAGAATAGTGGTGGTGCCACGGTACAATCGGGTAATGTCTCAGCAATGTGAGCCCTTAAAGTGGTTAGTGTTTGAGACAGGTAAATAGAAAAAGAGAGAGAGAGTGGCTGTCGCTCAGTGATTTTACAGTGTACTGTAAATTCCTCTATATTTGTGTGTGTGTGTGTTTCTATGTCTCCTCCTCATCCCCCTCCTCCTGCTCCTGTGTGTGTGTCGGCACGCGGCAGCCAGCAGCACTGTAATCAAACTATCACAGAGCAGCGCTCTCTTCAAGCGGCTCCTGTTCCCCCCTTACACCAAAAACAATAATTACTCCACCATTTTGGTTAACCATAAACCGTTGTGCCGCCTGCGACGCACGATCAGAAGGGGGAGGCGTTCCAACGCGACGCTCGGACAGGACCCCTGCGGGGACGAATCACAGACAGAACAGTTCTGCTTTGCCTTTCAGGCCTAATTGGACATATGCTGGAATAGAGCTGGCTAGAAATGCTGTAATATACCGGAGGGAGGAGAGGGAAGGGGAGGAGAGGAGTGGAGTAAGATAAGTTTGTGACAGATGTAACACATATATACTGTACATAAACACAATGGCACATCTATACTGTATGACAGCGTCTGCACATGACTCTGCTCATTTTGTTGCGTCACAGAAAAGCCACCTTCTCCTCTATATCACCCACTCCCTTTCTAGATCTCAGAACAATATGTCTGCAAACAATAGGCAGACATTAATCAGCCTACAGTGAAGTATGAGTCACCACAATGGGATAAGAAGATCAGGCGCAAGACGAACAAAGGGATGGGAAAAAGAGACACAAGCGTGTGATAGGGAATGGGCTTATGGAGAACGATTCCCGTGCATAGGTTGCTCTTATAGTAGTTGAGTTGGTGCGTAACAGCTGATGGCTAGCAGCACTAACCTAGCACGCTCACTGACACACATACTTGTAGACTTTCAAAAGGCACACAAAGCAGAAAACACAGGTCAGAGCAAGTTGAGCGAGGGACTCCAAAAATTTGTTTGAACTGTGTGTATGTGTGTGTATGTGTGTGTGTGGAGTGGCTATCATATAACACGGAGGATCAATCTCCCTGACACTGCATGAACTCTCTTTCCTATTTGAAATCTTTCACCTAATATTGAAAATACAACAATGCTTTACAGCGAATCATTCTCATTTGTGATCATATTGTAAACTTTAAAACCAAAAAGAAGAAAAGAGAAGGAGAGCGCTATATGAATCAGAGAACGATAAACTGACAGAAGGATAAAGAAAAGCGAGAGAAAGTAAGAGCGAGGGAGGCTAGATCTATCAGACAATCTCCAGATCTCACATAAAGGAAAAGGCACATCTTAAACAGCAGGAGCTTTGGGGAATAATGCACTCCTCAGCTTCTCTTTCACATCAGGCCCAAAGCGAACATGAAAACCTACAATCTTCACACTGCTCTGCTGACGTGGAGAATAAGAGGCGCTGCCTTTTATCTGCAAACCCCACCTCCACGTCCAAAACACAAACCTGAAACAAAACTGGATCTGAAAAATGTCTCTAATCAGTGATAACTAAATGCAAAACAAAGAAAAAAAAATTACTCTACGCAGAAGAGGGAAAAAAAAAAATCACATATATTAAGAACAAGTGTGAAACTTTTTCTCGAGAAATTTCACAGGGGCAAAGAGGACGGAAAGAGAGAGAAGTTGACAATTCACCCTGGCGAGACAACTTCTCAGGAAATAAACAGCAGATGAGAGAACAGAATGAACAAGAGGAGGGAACGAGTGAGAGGAAGAGAGACGGAGAGGGGAGCAAGAGTTGGATAATTGGCAGCGAGTCGAGGCTGCGTTCACCACGCGCCAGGCGGCACAGCTTGAACTTAAAGCGCCGCTGCGGCATAATGAAGATGTGGCCGCTAATTAACATATGGGGTGCGAAACAGGTTGGTTGGCACGCGCTGCGCTAAAAACTCCAAGGTAAAGTTATTATTGGGGAGTAATTAGCTCTATGAAGTTAATGCGCCGAACAATAGCTGCCAGCGCCGCACAATATGGCTCGCATCTGAGCGCGCGAAAAAATAGCCCCCGCTAAAGTGCGAGTCCCACAGCTAAAATCTGTTGGCGACCATATGCTCCGGCAATTAATGCAAGACCTGTATGACCTATTGCTGAAGAGGGGATGTGCGAGCGATAGAACCAATAATTAATTTGGAGAGAGAGAGAGAGAGACAGAGGGAGAGAGCTGGCTTTTAATATTAGTCCATTAACTTTCTGTGGACAGTGGGCTATTAGGCCAGTGTGTTGTGAATGGGGGGGCATGGTTCAGGAGGCAGTGGTACTGCAGGATGCACACACACACAGGTATGTCTGTGAGTGAGGAAGCATGTGTGTGTGTGTGTGTGTGTGTGTGTGTTGGACAGAGAGACAGACAGGGGGTGGGTCTCTGTGGGAAAGGGCTGGCTGGTTGCAGTCCAGTTTATTAGTGCATATGTGTGTGTGCATGCACACTGACACATAGTGCGTAAGGAAAACACAAATTACACTGGCTGCGGTGTAATGGGGGTGATTAAATAATTACACAGCCAATTGGGTTAGCTGCTCCTATGCAAAGACTACAGAGGTGCTGCTGTGTTACATTTATGTTCTACACCGTGTGCTTGGAAATCAATAAAGCACATGTTTCTTTTTTTGTAATGTTTTTGTCTGCCTCTTTCCTACAATGAAACATAGATAGAGACAAGAGCTTGTGCTTGTGATTGCATCAGGTATTACACTTAGAGGGGTGTGTGAGAGATTGAGTTACCAGTGTAGGATAGCCTTAATAGAGAGCTTGTTAGCCGCTGTCACCGCCAATTCTGGGCTCTCTTAAACCAGTCGAAGCATCAGGTGGCTTTACTCATTTTCTGACCCCCCCCTTCTCCCTTTCTGCTTTGCTGCCTTTGACCTATAGCGGTAGTGATTCTTGATGAGATTAAAGACAGCACACAGGGGTAGCGCAACCCGAGCAGACACACTTGAAACAGTGTGTGTGTGTGTGTGTGTGCGCGCTTTGCATGAGTGAGTTTTGATTCATTAGGCAGGACACACTTGTGTTCCCTCATCCCTCTGTTTCAATATACATTGTGCATTTGTGTCTAGCAATTCTATAAAAACGTGTGCGTGTTCTCAAGGTAAGCCCTGAGCCTCACGGCAGGTGAGCTGCTTTCATCCCTGTCGCGCTTCCTCGCATGGCAGCAACAGTCGTCCCCGGCAAACACCGGGGGGAGCCTCGGAGACAAGTCGTTTAATTAGAATGAGACGAAACGAGAAGGAAAGTAAAGGGAAGTTTGAGAAAATGTGCTCACCCCTTCAAGCTTAACAAGAAGGCCCCTAGCAGGGGGTAGGAAAGTGTGTGCGTGTGTTTTTGTGTGTCTGCATGTCCTTATGCTCACACATGTTCCTGTTTTGGAATTCTTCTGTGGACAAGTTAGATTCAACCCTTGGAATATACACAAAGTTTTATAACAAAGGGCATTTTTCTAATCCGTACTTATCCTGAGGAAGAGGTTTAGTCATGTTTGGTGCTTTGGTGCAGGATTATGGCAAAGTCAGCGATAACATAAAGATTAAAGGATAGGTTTTGATGGTTAATCAGGATAAAAGGTTAAAATCTGGGAGCGAACAAAGAATAGGATTGTGTAATGAAAGCTCCCTCAAAAAGTAAAACAATGTGTGTGTGTGTGTGTGTGTGTGTGTGTGTGTGTGTGTGTAGTGGGTGATTAAAATTAATGGATTGTAAGTGATGCTATATCATGGATCATTTCAGGTAGAATCAATTAGTCAGAGCGAGAAGACAGCCAATCACTGACTTGTGAAGACTAATGAGTGTCTACACAATGAAGGTGCACGTGTGCCCGCGTGTGTGTGTGTCTGTGTTGCTCATACTGTATGCCATTAGCCTCTGCTGCTGTTATGCCCGTCTGTGCAAATGAACTTTCTTACACCACATTCGGCGAGTGCTGCTGGCCTAAATAGCGAATGCTAACACGCATATCACTAGCCTGAGAGGAAAAAAAGAAACCGGACACAAGGACAATAAATAATTTGTCCTCCTTTCATGAAGGATGTGTGTCACTCTCCTCTCTTTTTCATGAGCTTGATTATTCGTTTCATTTCATCACCTCTTCCAAGTGGACGGTTGAAAGCATTCTTCACAGGCCTTTGGGGGTTCAAGTCTAACAAAGCCAAGGACGCAGACACACAAACACACACACACACACACACATGAAGGGACAGCTGAACTCAGCCTTGTTAGGGGGAAATGCAATCACAAGGGGCTTATCATACAGACACAAAACACACATGCACGTACACACACACCCCAACACATTGAACCTGGTGCCCTCTCTCTGGCAGGCCATTGTATTGTGGGATTGTGTGGACAATCTCTTCATGAATGATTAAGCAGTGTATTTCTCAACCAAGTCTTTGATGATGAGTGTGTGTTTGATCATCGGGCGAGTGTGCGGCGCTCTCTGCGTCCGTTTGTGATACGTGCGAATGAGCGAGTAAAGGCGTACATTTTGGACTTTTGTCCGTGTGTTCCCATACTTTGATGTGTGCTATACATACGTGAATGTCTAAATGTTTTACGCTCCTGTGATGAGCGCCTGTTGATTGTGTCCCCCTCTTAACGAGGCTGCCTACAGCTGCCCCTGCTTGTGAGAAACTATTGTTGGGCCCGTTCAATGGAGAGACGCTTGTTTGGGAAAAGGTTGCAAAGTCATGGGAAAAGAGGGCTTTGTCTCGGCGGGGTCGTGAGGGAGTGAATCATGAGCGGACGTGTTTATGGCTTCGCACACACGCAGCTGCGGTGCATGCAGACACACGCACACACACAAGCGTGCGTGCGACTGAAGAGAAACGCATGGAGAAAGCACAGAGAAATCCTCAGACGCAAACATGTGCTCGCTTTTTTTTGTCAGAGAGACAAAACGTGAACAATTCAGAATTTAACTCGCATAAAGCAAACAAACACAGCTGCTTTACACAGTATCGCGGACACACAGAGACACACGTCCTACACACATGCTATCACAAGGTTTCTTATCACGCAAACTGTGTATGGCTAAACTCTCAGGGGAAAGGGAGAGTGTGTGTGTGCGTTTTTGTGTGTGTTCTTTTTCTTGGACAGGGTGTCTCTTTATGATACAAAGCCCAGCTTTCTCAGCTTAAAATTCAGTGTCATCTGCCTTTACAAAGGCCTGGGCTATTCGTTCCAAGCCACCTGGACCAAAATAGAGGCTCCAGTGTACGGACCCAAAAGTACAATACTTCCATTTTTAAGTGTTACATATATAAACCCACCCATTTTCTCAAGCTGAGGACCAGGCTCACATTCAAAGGGACTTTTAATTTGAATTACTTTGCAGTTTTATTTGACTTTATTGGCTATTTAACATTCACTTTTACACACCACATGATGAGATTTGGCCATTACTAAATAAAAGATCTATTGAGTTTGCATTTCCTAGTATTCTGCAGTAAAGAAAGTCCCTTACAAGTCTCTTTTGAAGGGAGAGCATGAGCGATTATCTCATACAATCTTAACCCAATTCAAAAACTTCACACGATCTAAATTATATCTACAAGTGAAGCGATTTATTTATTTAAAGATTTTTTTTTCATTACCTACGGAAACTCCCCTAAAGTCAACCTGTGTAGGATTATGAACAATTAATAGTCTCATATAAAAGCAATCACTCTTAGCACTCACTATATCTACCCTCGGCCTGCCCTATGCCTGCAGTTTCTTATTTTATTATTTTGCTGTCCACTCGAGGGCGGTGGGGCAACAGTAGCTTAGGGTGTGAGCGCAAGATTCGGTAAAAACGTAGCCACCATCAGGTAGGGCTGAACTACACACACGGAGAGCACAGAAGCCACACTGTACAAGGTCGTTTCTGTGGATTTGCTGCAGTCGTATAAAATTCGGCAATGCGGAAACTTTCCTGCAGAGCTGTGTGGAGGTGGGTGTGTTTATTGTACATAACAGTCGCGAAACAATCAGAAAGTAAAGTTTTATTTTTCAGAGTCTCTGTTTCACTCTCACTTCCATTCCCTAGACTGATTAGCCGGTGCTGACAAATCCCATACGATATTCCTTTAACAGTCACTCTCAGGCACAATGGAATAAACATCAGAAAAGTGTACTTCACCGACAGTGTGACAAGCAAGTTGGATTTATATAATAATCACTTAAACCGCACATACTGCCAACACAGTATTTTTGATTTTTCCAAGCAGACTGACCTATTTTACAGTGATTACACAGGTTGTGTACGTGTGCGTGTGTTTGTGTGTTAGAGGAGGAGGGGCCACTATTATAAGTCAACGTTGATTCAGGCCCCAAATGCTGATGGCTGAGCACAGAAAAGCTGCAACAATCACAATCACTAAATTGCTATTGTGGGTAATGCACACAGGCGCACACACACAAACTCACTACAAAGGGCACATACACAAGCATGCGCACACATCATATGGATGGACATGTCGACACAACCCGGCCTCACCTGGATTTGTTGCTGCAGGAGGTTGATTTTGTGTTGCTGCTGTAGAAGCTGCTGCTGTTGCCGGGCAATCTGTGGACGGAGCATACCACATGCTTTCAGAACTGCATACAAAGTGCATGTGTGTGTGTGTCTGTGTGTGCAGAGCCTGTGGGAGATGTGGCACATCTGCAGGTCTCTGATGCCCCAGTTGCACGACAGGGTCAATGCCCCGGTATGAAATATTAAAGAGCTCATCTCATATGGACCGACCCACTTACTGACATGCTGCGCATGTATAGAACTGTCAGGTTTTTATATTGGGATGATAACTGATAATAATGCGCCCACAAAGTGTCACAATTAGCCTCACAGAATCATTTAATGCTGCTTGTTTTCACTTATGTGAGGGAGGCCTGTGTGTGTTGTACTTGCCTCAGGAAGAGCAGACACTGTTATATGAAATTTGGCTTTATGCAATCATAGACTGCACAGAGAGAAAGCACAACAGTGAAGCTGAAACAGAACTACTTATGTATCTTCACAAAATCAGACACACTGTTGTCTTAAATTGGCAATATACTGTATATGCCAAGCTTTTGGAGTCCATAAATTATTTCTCTTGAATTTTACTCTAATTTTTATCCTTGTGATGTTGCTGTCTTTAAGTTTACCTTTTGTTTTACATTCGGTCTTCCCTGTTTTGTATGAGACAGTACAGCTTAAAGCTAAAATGTAAGTAACTTTTGAACTGAAACTGCAGTAACTCCTAGAAAGGAATGGAGAAACACAAGTATTCACATACAGTAAATTCTCAAAATGTCAGAGTCATTCACTGTGCAGTGCTGCAGGATGAAGCCAGGAGCACTGTAATGCATTGTGTTTGTCACAGGTGATTTGTCCTTACAGCTGTATTTCTGTGTGTGTGTCTGTCCCTCCTTCTCTTTGTAAACCCAAGCCTTCCAGGAGCGAAAAGGCACTGCAAAAAAGGAAAACCCTTCTCTATGCAAATACCTGGCAGACTCTTGCCTGGGAGCCTGAGTAAGAGTGTGTGTGTGTGTCTCTTTCTACATCCGCTCCAACACTACATACCCTCAGCTGATTCCTGTGCTATGTCCCTGTGTTTAAGCTGCCAAAGGCGCATGTTTCTGGCTGCTTAAAAGCTACATGAGATGTGCGTCTGTGTGTGTGTGTGCATGTGTGTAAGAAAGAGTGCAGGGGACAGAAAATCCTGTGATTTGTTGCTTTTCAAATCCACCTTCTGTGGTGGACCTATAAGATGCATTTTAAACAGTGCTGACCTTTGAAGTTTACATTTTGCAGTGTGATCAGTCAAGTAATGCGTGCCATATACCAAGTAATGGCGACTGAATGGCTTGTTAGTATGGACGTTTTTTTGCAGCATAGGCATGGAGTATACAGCATTTCCAAATGAGGCCCTTCACATGCACCGTGCTCCTGTACCTGGTCCTGCTGCTGCTTGGCGAGCTCCATCTGCTGCCTCTGCTTCTCCATCTGTGAGGCGGCCAGCTTCTTCTGCTCCTCATGGGCCGCCAAGAGCTGCTCCCTCAGGCTGCTCAACTGGCCAATCATGCCCATGAGTTGGCGCTCTTTCTCCGCCAGGCTGTCTGGGGTACCTAAAGGGCAAGAGTGGGGGGGGGGGGGGGAGAGACAGAGGTCAAAGGTGATACGAAATAAGGAGAGTACTCGACTTAAGTTACACCATGAAAAATTTTCATCACTCAAAGGGAAAATTTGACCTATTTTTTTAAATTCCAGTTTATAGACTTGATATTTCTTTAGTTGAAGTAAAAACATATTGATTAAAATTCGTAGGAGTACCTCAGAATTAAAATTAATTTTAATTTTTCTCCAATGAATACATTCACATTCATATGTAAAATCTAATGTCATTCATTAACTGTTCATTAAATGGTTATAGGCTACATATACACGGGTACAATGTTTCCCAGTGGCTATTCAAAGGCCGGTATGAATTGTTAGGGTTGAAGTCACAGGTCAGAGAAACTGGAAAAAAAAAAAGCAGAGCAAAGCTATCCATGACTTGTTGGTTGACTTAATATATGACTGGTTAGGGCTTTGAACGGTAGAAGGGGGCATGTCAAAGGAAGACAGGTAAAGTGCGCTTGTGTGCTGCGGGGTTGTAAAACCAGATGTTGACTCATTTTCCTGGGCACAGAAGGCCAGCAGTGATTAATCAAGCCACATCCATCACCGTCTTTATTGCCGTATTGAAATAAAGAAAATAAAGCTGGCTGAGGAAGTATTTGTAAACAGGCAAAATGTGGTGGGAAGGAGAGGAAAAGCAAATGAAATATCTGAGCCAGATTCGTACGTTTACCAAACAAAACGAATCTTCAGCCAGGTTTGCAAATTGACATTCTTCGCTAAAACTTAAAGTACAATCAATATTTATCTGATTGGTGCTGAAATATGGATAAATTTGGAAGTGCTCTGTAGCTACTGAGTTGTATTTTTGTGTGAGTGTGCTTGTGAGAAAGAGAGAAGAAAAAAGAGAAAAGAAGAGTGTGTCTGGTCTGTGTTTACCCTGCAGTCAGCCAACCTCCTGCTCACATTTAGCATGGCCTGACCTTTGACTCCTTAGATCCTGACATACCAGCTCCATTACACACACACACACACACACACACACACACACACACACACACCAACCACTGCACAAACACAAACTCGCTTCCACACAAGGCCTAAATCATTCAACAGGATGTAGTTAGAGAGGCACACTGAGGCAAAATCAGCACGTGTGTGTGCGCTCATGTCTAGTCATATATACTGATGTTTGCCTACATGCCTTTGTTGTGTGTGTGTGTGCGTGCATGTGTGTGGAATAGCACAATCCCCCATTGTTCTTCAGCTGCTACCTTTAACAGGGCCACATTCCTGCGCCAGTCAAACCAGATGAGGACGAGAAAAGAGGGAAAAAGAGAAGGAAACAGGGAGAAAAGAAGGAGAAGCACAGCAGGGGATGAAGAGGGCGTCAGAAGACGAAATGTAGGGGAGGGGGGGGGTTTAAGGGGCCACGGCTGCTGACCTGGCCTTTGACCGCTCGGGAAGGTGAGAGCCATCCATTTGTCTTCCCCTGTTCGTAGCTGCCGCCTCACCCGCCGCAACCCCCACCGCACCCACCAACACCCCTTTCCCCTCCTTCTCCCTCACTTCCCCCTGCACTCCATCCATCCGCCAACAATGAACAATAAAGGCAACTGTCGGGAGCACTGGCCACTGGAAAAATAAACACGCCGCTGTCCTAACTCACAGACTCACCTTTGTAGAGCCAGAATGTGTGTGTGTGTGTGTGTGTGTGTGTGTGTGTGTGTGTGTGTACAGCCAAAGCTGACCAAGACAAGAAAGAGCCTTGTGTTACAAACGTTGGCCTGTTCAAACGGAGGGGTGAAGGGGTGTGAAGGAAGGGGGCAAAAAAGAGGCTAAAGGGGGGGTTGCAAAGGTGAAAGGATGGTTCAAAGGAGTCTTTTTTTTTGTGGGGCTTTCTTGTCAGGGTTAGCTTCCTCCGCACACACATCCACACACATACAAAAATGGTTCCAAACAGCGTGCATGTGTGCGCTGATGTGAACGGATATTCCTTGAATCAGGAGCCTGGAGGACAGTTCTATTCTTTTTCTGCAAGCCGTTTCCAGCTCCCCTCTACGCTGTGGAAAACAGCATGCTCACTAACTAAGACGGGATGTAGAAAATCTCCTAGGCCGACGTGAGGTGCCCCCGCATTTCGCTTCTCATTGCTTTCCATTCAGACTTTTTGAATTTCTGTGGTCACCCCATAAATCAGCTTGCGTTGCCTTGTTTCCTCAGCTGCTGCGAGGCAGGCGGGTGAATCGATAACTGGTTTCCTCCATCGGTTTACACACATTTCTCCAGATTGCTGCGGCCTGAGCTTACCCACAAACTCCCCGATCCAACACCAGCTCTCTCCTTATTCGCTTTCTTACACACACACACACACTAATACACGCAGTCACGCACGGGGTAATTAACCAATTTGTAACAATGTAATACTTGTCACTGTGTTCGGTGTGCTAATTAATGACCCCGGCTTCACTGATAACTCCCCCTGGGTAAGTAAGGAGGAGTGGGGATGAGATGGCAAAGGAGGGAGGGAGAGAGGAGGAAATGGATTACAGACATGAAGCAGAATGCAGAACATATGCTAAGAAGTATATATACTTGGACACAATAACTCAATTTCTTTGAATAATCAAATTAGTTAATATAGCCAATAATAAGGTCAGAAAAGGTATTTTTGTGGTAGTTTGTATCAATAAAAAAACAAAAGAATTAGGATTCTTAATAAAGTTACTTATAGATGCACCATTCTATTGGATTTTATTGTTTATTTAAAGATAAATGAGGAGTTTAAAATGCACACAGTAAGCGCATTACTTTAATGGTATTAGGAATAAAACTGTTGCACCTGCTAACTGTCTGTGTATCTGCCTGATCCTGTTTGTCTAATTTGTTTTAGAAAGACCAATCAACAATTAACTTCTCCTGACCAGTCAGTGGAACCTAATGAAACTCTCCAACTCCTCCAGCCGTCCTGCTCTCTCTCAGCTGGCACCCTCTCCCCATAAAGTATTAGTTGTTCCTCTTAATTCAGTTTCTTAATGAATATAAAATCTGCTTTCTCCCCCATGAGCCAGCGTTTTAATATATGGGTGGTGTGCCCATATATTAAAAAAACAGGCAACCTAAAGAGTACCTGTTTTGCTCTCCCTAATGGTGATAGTCATATTAAACCTGGGTAAAGATTATAAAGATAAAGAATTTAGATAATGAGGTCAGTGAATAATCTTTATGAGTTGAAACCTCTGGCTTAAAACTGCAGTAGAAGCTCTGTATCAGACAGTTTTTTTTATTCTTTGAGCTGAATGGGAGACCCCTATATGGCCAAACCCACCTAATGTTTGAACCTTCTGTCTGCGAGGGGCAGCCAATCAGAAGAAATTTGACTTCAAGTAAGGGGGCGGAAGCTAAAACTGATAGTTTCAATGCAGAGCTGCACTAAAGATAACTAAGGATTATTTTAAACTGTGAATGAGGCAAAGCTACTTTAATATCCACACCATTTAAGACTATAAATACCACCAGTTTCTTGTCTTCTTGTTGCTTTCTCTCTTTCTTTGGAGCAACTGAGCAAAGCAATCATTTCACAATTCTTCTCAAACTCCTTTTATTCTACAGACTGTACGTAAACTGGATTTTTGAGTGTCTGTACAGTGTGAATGTGAATTCTACTATCTGTAATCACATTATGTGGCCAAGCTTTAATCAAACTCACACAACTGTATTGTAAAAAAGAATGCAGAGATGCATATTTGCAGACAATTTAGGCAGAAGGTAGAAAAAGCGGCTCAAAGATGATGCAAGAAAAAAGAAGAAAAAAAAACAATTCCACCTAAAGGATTGGTGCAGCTTTAAAAATCTCTGGTATGGCGTTTGAGTGTTTCCCTGATATTAACATAATGCAGTCTTAACAAAGTGATGAAATAAGCTGATTTATACTTAAAAATGTTATCCAGAATCCAAGAGATTATTCTTCCTGTCACCTTTTGGTGTAGGGCAATGATGTTAATGACACAACACTGTGCGGAGATTTATTCCAGTACTACGAGTTCCATAATTGTTTATGTGTTTCACTATGTGAACCGCATGGGGCCTTTTTACCAATGTCTCTTCTCAATAAGGCCAACGGAGCAGGAGGCAGTGGCTCACTTTGTTCCCCACAAAAAGCTGTTCAATGGAATTCGATGGGAAAAAAAGAAAAAAAATCCAGAGATGCGCTGACAGTGTGAGAGTGGAGTGTGCACTCACCTACACACCCACACTATTAAAGCAAACACTTTACCATCTCCATAGTTCTACCTTTTCTCACAGATTGTTACGTAAGACACACATCGGCTTAACAGACACGAACATGCATACATGCACTTCCACAGCGCGCACACACATGCACATTGTTCTCCAGCTGTTAGTGTGTGGTGCGCCAAGCGGGACGCCCCTACACAGAAATGTCAGCGCAGCAGGGAGCTGGGAAAAGGAGGTTTGATCAATGGAGCCCTACTCTCGATGGCCACGCCGCTCTGCAAGGCTCTTTGATTACATATTGCTTTGCTTCCTAATGAAGCTCAATTACTGGAGGAGAACGACGGCTTTGCCCTGGAGTTACAGGGAATAATAGCCAGTCTCTTCTGCCTCTCTCGTATCTTTTCCCCTCACTCTCGCTTTCTTTCTGGTTGATTCTTGCTCTTGCATATTCACAGCACAGCTCCTCTTGTTCTCTTTTGTATCCCCTGCTGCCCTCTGTCCTACTCTGCCTGTGCCACTCTTGGGTGCTAAGAAGGGTTGTTGTGGATAAAATGGGCGATTAGCAGCGAATTAACACCGAGCTGAGAGACTAGCAGGGACGCCATTAACTTTTTGACATGTTGGTCAAAGACATGAGATGAAGCAGGTGTTCTGGTTCAGTTCAGGATGACTCAAATTCATTTAGGATCAACTCATCTGATTCTAGTTCATTTCAGTTTAACTGTTGTCTTTACAATACGGCACTAGATATCTTACAGTGGCAAGTTTTAGGTCTTTTTAGCCAGACGTGATAAATGTTGTAAATGTTTGATTCCCAGATGGACATTGCCAGTGCTTTGGATCAAATTCACAGGGTTGAAGTTTTTAAGTTCTGGCATAATTTGGTTGCACCATACCTTTAATTTCTCCGACGTGCCCTGAGCCCATGGCCAAAAGTTTATCCTTCCAGTCCTTTGACAACAGCCTCTCAATGCTGGGGGCCTCTGTTTAGGGGAGGATTGGGGGGGTGGGGAGGGCAGGGAAGAGGGAGAGAGAGAGGGATTCAGATGGCTGGCCAACATGACAATAAAGCTCATTTAAAGTCCATTTGCTGTAATAAAGGCAGCAGCAGCTCAGCCTAATGGCCGCATCAGCAGGAGAGAGAGGGAGAGAAAGGCGGAAAGAGAGGAGCTGATAATCGAAAGAGAGGAAATCTGAAAAAACAAAAACAAGTGAGCGAAAAAGGGAGCGAGCGAGGGAGCGCAACGTAAGATAAAGAGAGAGACAAGTGGAGGAGAGAGAGAGAGAGAGAGAGAGACGAAAAGAGAGAGGCTTTTTTCCCCTCTCACCTGCTGCTAGAGAATCATTAGCCCTGTGGGCCCTGAGACAAAGAGGGCCTTAATGCACCCGCCACAATGGACACATTATCAGCTAGTGCTTTGTTTTCAACACACACTCCACACAGATCCTCTCTCACACACACACACACACACACACACACACACACACACACACACACACACACACACACACACACACACCAACCACTGCATAAACACACACACTGGCAGACTCACTAATTACAATCAAACTATGGTCACAGTTGTGCACGCATGTACATATACAGACACATACAGTGAGGGGAATGAAAATGTCACACGGGTGAGCGTACACACGGAGAGATCCAATCCTAAAATGTAAGCACATATATGGACTGAAAAAAGTGTACAAACACACACATATGTACACAGATATACAGCCATCAAGCTTCAGCAGTGATTGGCTGTGATTGACATGAACAAAGGCGAACAGGAGAAATGATCAGACAAAAGGGGGAGAGAGAAAGAGAGAGTACTTTATTTACTGGGAGCCATCTGCACTTGGGATGGGAGGCCTTCCTAAGGAGAGAGGTTTTACACTTTGAGTAGGGAGATTAACCCCATCAGCCAATGCAAATACACTCATACTTGAATGCAGAAACACCAGAAAAACACACACATACACTTGAATGTGCTCATGCAGTACATGTGGCTGCACACATAGATGTATACACACTGGCAAATGCTGACAGCAGGCAAAAAAAGTTTGTTTGTCCCCAGATTATTTTTCTCCCCCCAATAATGACAAGACTGATTTAAGAAAAGTCTTAATCTCACTGGTGTGAGACAGCCTGCATGTATAAACACATACACATACATACTGATACACAAACACTCAGGCTTTCTACAGAGAGAGGAGAGAGAGAGAGAGATGCCCGGTGTGTTGAGTAGAACAGCTTAATGCGTCTTCCCCTCTTAAACAGACATGAATGTACACATATCTGCCACACTCAACAACAAATCAGAGCACTTTTAGCCATCATCCAAACACGAAAACAGGCGCCTAAACTTCTTTCTTTCCTCGTCATCCCTCTATTTTTATGTCTGTCTGCAGTGGAGTGATGAGAAACCACCTGGAGATTTAAAGGATTTAAAACGACACCAGATCACCCACAAAGAAGCACAGAAGATGCACAAGCTCCCCTCACTCACACACACACACACACACACACACACACACACACACACACACACACACACACACACGCACAAAACAGTGTGGCATGTCCCACATGCTACACATCATTTTCTGCCTCCCTCGAGGCCTGAACCAGGTCCTTTCCACTGGCGTCAAGACGACAAATCACGCCCCGCTGATGACAGTGACCACACATTTGCAAAATAAACACCCCTCGAGATCAATGCTGAACTCCAAGCAAGTCCACCTCTCACTTTTTCATGCTCCTTTTCCCACTGTCCTTGCCCTGTTTGTCCTTGGGTTTTCAACGCTGCCACTTAACCAGTAAGACAGCAGCCCTAGCGTTTTCACTCAGAAGCCACTATAGCCATCAGGGAATCGGTTCACAGTGGGAGGAAGGTAGGGCGAAGAGGAGGAGCACGAGTCGATGGAGAGTCTTTTGCAAAAACATGCATAGAAAGAGTAGACGAAAGAGTGTGCTCCTGAGCCCCCCACCCCCCACCCCCCGACAGCTGTCTCACCATCACCCCAACAGGTGCTATTAGCCCCTGGCACTGCCTCTTTCTCTCTCTCCTTCTTTTTCTCTCCGTCTCTCACTCCCCTCCTCCCCTCCAGCCCCCTCTCCCTCAACAATGACAGAGGCTTTTAAGCCAAAGAGCTTTGACAAGTGAGAGGGAACAACAAATGGCAGTGTCGCCTGTTCTCTTTCCATTGCACTCCCTCTCTGTCTCCATCTCCTAGTTATTATTTTTATTTATTAACAGGGCTGCAGCCATTGTCCCCAGTGACAGGCTCGGGCCACTTTAACTATTAATAAAAGCCAAGAGGCTCTTTCATTGTGCGGCGGATAGCAAAATGGGAGGAAATGGGCAGGAGGAGCTGAGAGGAAGAGGAGGGAAAAGAGGGGATGAGAAGAAAGGAGAAGAGGGGATGGTGTGCTGTATCTTTTAGTGGGATGTTGATTGATGTGCCGAACACTATGAGAAATGAACTTCCACCATCACCCATGACAAACTGCAAAAACACACAGAAATAGAGGTCAACAACCCATGCATCTGGATAGCTTTGTGCAAATCAGTGAAAAGGTGTGTTTGAACCACAGACTGTAAATGAAAGATGAACACAGCATCTGTGACATCACACTTTGTTTTCTAGGCTTTGCATTTTGAAGCCTCAGTGTTCTGTATGGATGCAACACACACACACACACACACACACACACACACACACACACACACACACACACACCCCTGCCAAGTAATAGAGTGATGAAACACTAAGATTTCACTCACTAAAACTTAAGCACAAACTTCTTGGATGGCTTGTACCACGCAGTAAGCCGTGTTATTTATCACATGATTCCTTTAAAAATACCCCACAAGGCACAAGTATCACACCCACAGCTGAGAAGTCCAATACAGCGACTCACATTAGCAGTGGTGACATCAGACAGTAATAGTAACAGTTGCCTGCATCAGCACACCTGTCAGTCAAACTGAACAGGGGTCGATCCTGATGGGTGACAAAATATGCCCTGAAAGACTTTTTAAATATGGTTTTTAATGCTGCAAAGTTGAGTGAAATACATTTCACCATGGCAGACTGTGGCATTGACTTGCTTTTGGAGCCATCCTCATGGCCACTAGAGGAACTGCAGCCCCAAACTGTGACCTCTAAGGGCATTATCTTCTAGTTCACTGCTTCATAATTTGCTTGCTTTTGCTTTCCTCATAAAAGAGTGTGAAATACGGCCATCACTTCCTGACATTCCACAACAACAATGACTTGTCCAATGCAGATCAGTTCATGAAAGACTCTTTCCACCCCTTTCACATTCAAGGATTTATTTCCTTCAACTCAGGATATGGAAATGTACTTAACTCACTTTTCATGTTCCACAATATTTCAGGAGTTTTTCATAAAATCTGCTTGACAGCTGAATGGAAACACAGCGAGGATCTACTAGTGCTAATTACGGGCCAAAAATCACATAATAAAGGAGGACAGCACAACACTTTCCATGAAAATACGAGACACTACTCCCTGTTCTTCTGACGTATGGGATGCCGAGTGCGTATGTGAGTGTATGTTGGTGTTCTGTGAGGTAACAGGGTGGAGTTTGGTGCCCACGCATGGGTGTGGGCCGCATACTTGCAGGGTTGGGTGCTGTGAGATGAGGGTGAGGGAGGATACCCCTTGACAAAAAATAAGGTGTGAAGGGAATTTTATTTTTTAAAAATGAGTGAAAGAGGAAGTGTTGAGCGCCATGGGACACTCACCACTATGTCTTTAAAACACAATTGTCCCCCATTATTCTCCCCTTAAGAATAATGGGGATGTAAATAATATTGAAAATATCACACATATACTCTGTATGAGCGTTCTCCAGCTTGTTTAAGCTGTATGACGTTTGCACTGGATGAAGTATATAAAAAAAACAACAACTGTATTTTAGGTATCTTCACATTTCCTTCAATTCATATTTACTTGCTTGGGACATTTTGGCACTCGAATCAATCGGAGAGGATTAGGGAGTTTTAAAAATCATCCCTGTTTTGTCTGTATGGTTTGGAGCGTACAGTACAAACAACTGGTGATCACGCTGTTGTATTTTCATGCGTAAGCGCATGAATTCATCCGAGGGCGACGTTCTGATTCGGATCCCGCACAGCTGAGAATGATTCTGGGAAAAGCAGAGGGGGGAAAGCGCCGACAATAACTCTGGAATCGTCGGCTATTATTTTGGCTCATTGGCTCAAACGGAGTCAAGCTGCTGCCCTGCAGCCGAGCCAAAACAACCCTGTCCACCTGCCGAGAGACGGAGAGAGAAACAGTGCGTGTGTGTGTGTGTATATGTGTGTTACAGCGAGCCCCCATCCGGCTTTTGGATCCACAGTAAGCTTTTGGTTCAGAAGCTGCTGGAGAGAGGAGCGAGAGAGGGGAGGAGACTCAACCTCAGTCCAGCTTGCTCGGACCAACCTTACAAACAATGCCATCTCTCTCCCACTCTCTCCCTCACTTTCTATTTTTCACTCAGACGTTTTGCCCTGAGTCACCAGAAGCAGCCAGCTCTATTTTTCCTATTATCTCATATTTGTGAAGACTGGAGACCTTTAGAGGAAAAGAGAGGGGGGATGGTGGTGAGGGGGAGGAGGAGGTGGTGGAGTGGGGTGTGTGGAAAGAGAAAGAAAGAGAGAGCGAGAGAAGAAGAGGGGAGGAAAAGAGAGAGTATGAGAGACAGAGAGCCCGGGCCCTCGGGTGCACAACAAAGGGGCCTCTGTGCCAGCGCCAGGCCCAGCCGGGCTCAGAGGAGGGTGGAGGATGAAGGAGGAGAACGAAGACAAGGAGGAGGAGGAGGAGGAGGAGGAGGAGGAGGAGGAGGAGGAGGAGGGCCCACAGGAAAGGGCCCTGGCTTGGGACCCGTGGCCGGCGCTTATATCCCACAAAACAGGCTCTACATTGACTTGGGTCTTGGCAGCCAAGAGGAGGCTCCATCTACTCCTCCCCCTCTCACCCCTTCCTTCTTCACTCTCCTCCTCCCAAACTGAGCAGGGGTCAGCTTTGAATAAGCAATTATACAAGCACTGGTGGAGTTTGTCTAAGACTGCCACCCTGAACACAGAAGTATTGAGATGGCAGGAAGAAGCAACAGAGAGGGCGAGAACGAGGAACTGAAACGTGTGGTTAGAAAACACGCGCGCGCACACACACACACACACACACACTAGCTGGTGGCCATCACATAGACAGAATAAGCATGTCTACATGTGACCTAAAGATTAGACTGTAACTAAATTAAGGTAACTCCCTGCAACAGTCACGCAAACCAGGTTACTCTAAATGAATCAAAGTCAGAATCAGAGAAGCATAACTCATTTGACCTGCTCGTCATTTCTGATTTATATCTTTAATCAGAATTGTTTCACGATATAACAGCAGACAAAATTTCTTAATGCATCCAGACATAAAGTCAGCTATAAAACAAATCTGGTTATTCTGAGTTACATAAAAGCACTAATCAAACTTTTACCTCATATCTGGGTTACACACTGTATAAAAACGACTTATCGGTGCCAGTTTGAGGATGCAGTCAAACACACCTACACGTGGATTCATAATTAAGCGACATGTTTGATTCCAGATAGCTTCAAGCTGTAATTACCTGACTTAATGCTTCACCTAAAACAGATTTATTTTGGTATACCTACACTTACTCTAAAAAAAGAAGAAGCTTGTGTTACTATTTAAATAACATGAGGTAACCCTGCCTTTCAGTAGTGAAATGATACAACTTTAGCCGTCTTCTACATTATGGAGGTGCTCAAAGAAACTTTTAAATTTGGAATGCAACTCCTCACTTATTTACACCCTCTCGATACCACAGCTTTCGCTTTGCAGTCTGGCTATTCCCCCCTCACGCTGACGGCGCCAACACGCTCCATTACGAAATGATGATGTTGATATTTTGATGATCAATTCATGTCTGGTTGAGCTGGGCCATGTGTCTGGACACATTTTCATCGATTCCTTCTAAAGACAGTCCAATCGTTCCAAAGCGATGAGGACCGTGCCAAGATTATGGGCAGTCTCTTGTTTTAAAAGAAGAGGAAGAAGAAAAAAAAGAAACAGGGGCACTATGTTTCAGAGAGGAGATGTATCAAAAAGCTTTTTGTCCAAGCCCACCTCGCACCACCACCTCCGCAAGGTTAGCTGCTAAAAGTACCAATTACTGGCTTGTTGTTGGGGAGAACAGCGCTTGGCAACAGTTGCCGCGGTGGCCAGGCCTCTGTGTAAACACTAAAATCCCTCTCCTCCTCCTCATCCTCCTCCTTCCTTACTTTCTAACCCCCCTCCTAGCGCTCCGTGTCTCCCACTGAAGCAGAGGATCGCAGCAAGAAACATACAGAGGATGTTTGTGTGTCTGTGTGTAGACTCAGTCCCTGGTTGGTCTCACTGTCCGCAGTGACTCTTCATTCAGAAGCTGCTCCAACTTTAGTTATTAATAAACACCCAGACCACTAGACTAGGGAGGACACCAGCACACGCAGACTGAAAGTATTTGGCACACACTCACACTGAGCAGTATCAACTTCAGTGAGTTAGGAAGCTGTTTTCCACCTTTTAATGTAAGTTGGATTTTTGGGTGAAGCGACAGGGGACATATGGCCCCTCCCCTGAAGGTAGGTGTGACAATCTCAGCTGTGTTTTGGTGCGACACACCTGTTAATAGGAACCATCACGCGCGTTATCACTTGCCAAAACACCTGAAGTCTAACTGAGCGGGGTGCTTTATTTTAGTCTTAAGTTGTAGAAAAATTACTTTTTTTTTCTCGCTCTCGTGCTGCAAAAGGAAGAAATCAAACTCAAAGCAACAGATGCAGCAGGATCCTTTTTTTAATGTTCTAATATTAGGGATGTATAGCAACATGTTTCCATTAAGTTCTAAGAATAGGCTGCAGCGCATAAAGCGAACATTTACAAGGGTGTCAGTCAACAATTTAATAAATTGAAAATCCATTTATCTGAATGCAGAGTTCTGCCCTTCACTCCACTGCCTTTCCCTAACAGATGGTGTTGTGGGTGCTTATGTCCAATTTGATTTGAACCAAACCCTCAGCCAATTTTTACACTGGCATGAAATCTCAGCGAGCCAGATCCACACACTGGCAGTCAGAAATAGCAGCGGAGAGGGCGCGACATTGTGAAAGAACGATGAAGGGCAAAATCTGGAGCGACATTCGAGAAAGTCGCAGAGAAACTTTTCCTTGTTGTTTCATTTCGCTTGTGTGTTGTTGTATTTTTTTTCCCCTCCTTTCTTCCCTCCTCTGCATGTTGTTTTTGTGCCGAGCCGGTGAAATTAGCGATGCTATCTTAATGCGGTGTTTTTGCGGGAGACAGAGAAATGTTCCTTTCACACACACAGACATGCACACAGCATTTTCCCAATTGCCTCTGTGACCTCCATTATCATTAAATGGTGTCTGATAGCATCTAGACATTTGAATCCACTGCGGACTAATTCAGCTCAGCCCCTGATAGCCGCTGCCACCGCACCTTATTAGGGACAAGCTATGGGACCGAACACAGATCCCATTTTCATTTTACTGCCTCATACTTTACAGGCTGAAGAGACCAAGTGTCAACTGAGGTACTGATAACCACCAAATACTGCCTTCTAATTGCCTGGTTAACAAACAGAGCCTCATGAGAGACTTTTGAATAGATAATAGAGGTTCACATGCAACAATGGGTCATGCTGTATTTAAAACTCAATGTATTCACTGAGGAGCCACTGAAAAGCTGCTCTGTTGCCAGATGAAAAACCCTGAATCTTGTGACTGAACTTTTTTGAAAAATGAAGAAAATCTCTGTTTTACCTTTAGAATTTTAAATGATCCGATATGTTTTCAGACCGTTTAATAAGGGGTCAAATAAGGATCATGATATAATCTTTCAACTAAACTATGTAAATCACTGAAATTAGGTTTTCAGCATCTATTAGTTACTCACAAATCCAAATGCAATTTACCTGAAGTCTTTACTTTCATGGAAAAATCAGATTCATACCAATGAGCTGTGGCTCAACCAATCAGATAAGCAGTCTCTAAAAAAAAAAAAAAAAAAAAAAACTAAATCATTAAAGGTGTTTCTGTGAGGACAGAGTTAAATAGTAGGGGCCAGTGCTCTTAATGCATGCACATCTCTCCGTGTCAAAAGCATCCTGTTAAAGTGGGCCAAGGCATGTGTACTGTGTGTGTGCGTGTGTGTCGTACACAGCGGCTCAGGCTGCTGTAATGGAAAATGACACTTGCAATCTGTCTCGTGGCAATAACCCCTCTTCAGTGCTCTTGTCTCCACTCCATGCACACACACAGACAAACACACACACACATACACGGGCACGCAACACACTCGATGTCTCTGTCACTGCAGCAGCCCCCGGGCCGTCCTTGTCACTGCACAGCTTTATTGCATCACTTTAACGTGACAACAAAAGAAGACATTGTGTATTGGGCCTGCCGTGTATAGAAGGGGAATGGACCCACGCATTAACTACACAAGAGAAAGATGGAGGGTGCGCGCGGGCACACACACACACACACACATAACAGCAGCATTTTCTCTTGCGAGTCATGACATTTTTCGTCTGCCTGTCAAAGCAATGACAGAGAGACAGACAGAACAGCAAGACACTGCTGACACACTAATGCTGTTTTGCATGTTGGAAGCCTATTCAAACAGCGCAGAGTTGTGACTTTAACCTCCTTTGTGTGTGTGTGTGTGTGTGTGTGTCTGTGTGTCTGTGTGTTTGTGCGTGCTCGTACGTGAGACTGATGGGTGAAGACCGTTATTTCTGATGCTATCATAGTTTTGGCCCTGTGTTGGCTGTTTGATTGACAGTTGGCTTGGCTTTAGAGTGGCTCTGCCTTGCCGGACGGCGGAGGCGGGATCCGCCTATTCCAGTTAACGCGGACGCTGCTGACAAGAGCAAACAGACGCGCACACATGCGCACACACTTCTCCCTCTGTTTATGTGTCTGTTTGAGTCTTGATATCCATCTCTGTCTCTTTTTTGTCTTTCTTCTCTATGTGTGAATGTTTGTTCCATCTGTGCGCTGAACGGCTTGAGACAGAGCATGTTGTAAAGTCTTAAGAATAGCCCACATTGTCCTGCGTGCAGCTCAAAGATAGGGCGACAGACATGTGAGAACCATTACACCAATGGCAACAACAGTCCAAACAGCGCTGGAATGTTCTGCTGACTAGCATGTGTGTGTTTGCGTGAATGTGGCTGACCTGTTGGAGCCTTACGAGTCACCGTGCTCCAATTATTCGGGCACGTCAACGTCCCTCCTCGTAAATCTTTTCCTATTCTCAAGTTTTCCTGGCAAGATTGCGCCGCTTTTAGGCGAAGAAATAAGTTTGGTTGATGAGATGCCTCGTTGATAACAACTGACGCTGCTGGTTAGGTCACATTTAGATCACTTAGCCATCTGTGGCTAGCAAATAGGAAGAGTAGACATCACACATTAAGTGACAGAGTTGTGGGGTTTTTAGATTTTTTTTTGGCATCTCTGCCTTTATTTTACAAAGCACATGAAAGAGATAGACAGGAAAGGGGGAAAGAGCAGGAGAAAGACATGCAGTAAAGGTCCAGCTAGCCTGGAGTTGAACCAGTGCCGCTGCTGGCATTTGAGCCCATGTGGTTGGGTCCCTTGAGAGCATTTACTCTACTTGACAGTGAGAGTGAGCTGCTAATATACATGAGTAAAAATACACTTGACTGGATGAGAGTAAAAATCACGACTTGTTGGAAAAATTCTTTTACCACTTGAGGAACTTGATACAATAAACTTATCATGAGGGGTGGTACAAGAATAGTGAAGCTGTTCAAAGTTTAAAACAACATCCCTGAGGATGTCACAGTGATGTCACCAGGGTTACTGTATCTCCCCCCCCCAGGTCTTGAGGCTTACAATTTCTAACAAAAAGCCTCTATTACGGGTTTAAAAGTCAACTTTTAGGAGGCAAGGAGGTATATTTTGGGAACTGCAGGACGAAGCGTTTTGGAACTAAAGAGTGAGCTGCTGCTGCTTTCAACTGCTCTAAAGTTGTGAGCCGTGTTTGAGATGATCACTTTGGACATATTCACTCTCACTGAAATCACACAAAGCCAGCAGAAGAAAAACCTGGCTGAAACCAAGCCTTCAGAGGAGTCTGGAGCCCGAACTTTCCCTCCGAGCCAAAAGCTTGTACAAATGCTGACCTCATTATTTGAAACTTTGGTATTGTTTAATATGAGCATCCACCACTGTAAGAGCGCACACATTAAAGATAAAGAACAGTATAATAGGTCTACTTCAACTCACTCGGATAACCAGCTGAAGTTCAAAACGGGTTCAAACTGCACTGACAGCATTCAAATTTGATTTATTCAAGCCTAAATCTGATTGCAATATCTACTACAACACTGCTTCAGCTTTTCATTGGAAATATTTAACAATCACAGAAACTAATGAATATTAATATGAACATATTGCGGTTCTTTTTTTTTCTTAAATTAAATGAACCCTCTCTTGATCTGATTATTCATATCTTTTTCAGAACAAGATGACTCGAGTCAAGTCGGGTGCATGAACTCTATTGATAAATATCACATCCCATCTATTGTAAAACCTCATGAGCACAGCATGTTGTGTTGGCACTTATTTCTCTTCCCAAACATTCCTGTCTGTGCTGACCCTCTTTCCTTCTTCTCCCACAAGACACCCGTGACTCCTTGATTGGGCTAATAGTCCTAACAACGTTTGGCTCAGTGGAGACTGGAGACTACAGTAGGGTATAATAACCTTGAAAATAACCTTGTTAGTGTAATTCAACAAACCAAAAAAATGGACAAGGAGGGCGTGAGCTGCAGTAAACTGGGGCAAAATATGGTTCAGTTGTTGGGTTACAAAGCGGCAGCGAGAGTTTTCACATAGTAAACTGATATTCTGGTGGTGGGACCGGGAGGTGGGGAGGGATACAAAGAGGGCTCAATGTTAGAATATGTGCTGGATCCTTGTGTTTGGGAGTAGGAGTGTGTCAGACAAACCAACACCACCTCAAAAACAAGCGTCTCTGTGTGGCTCTCTCCTTGAACCACCATCACAAGACCATTTAGTGCGACGTTAGAAGAAGAAGAGCAAAAAATTGACTAAGAGCTCAATTTGAAACCCGGAGGGAAAAAACGCGAAAGAGGAACCAGAATGAAAAGATTGCAAATAGAACATTTCCCCAATATTTTGCATTAGAAAAAGTGTATGTGGTTGAGACACCAGCATTACCACTACAAAGCCAGTGACCCACCATCTGACAGACACCCACACATACCGCCAGTAAGTCTGCAGTTTCTACCCACATCTGAAGGAGCCCTAAATAGCCCAAATCACTGATATTCATAGCTGATCATCATTTTACTAACTAATTTTTACAAGAGGGAACCACATTCCAAATTTAAGCAACTGGCAGGTGGAAAATGGTTACTTGTGTGTGTGTGTGTTTCATAGTTGGCTGGTACCAGATTAAAATCAAGCATGTAGGGAAGGCTAAGTAACTCCTGAAAGGTGAGGACGCACATACAGACAACTGCACAATGGGCACAAGAGAAAGGAGCACGTGGGTGAAGAGAGAGGGGGAAGGTGGATATCATGTGCTGCTTTAGCGATGTAGCAGCCTAAGCTAATACAAACCAGCCTGTCTGAGGGTTTACTCACTGAATACATGAGTTCGTAAGGTGTAGTCAGTTAAAGGAAATGTGTTGGGATAAGATTTTGAAAGTGTAGTATTTGGATTTTGCAGCATACATATTAAATATTTGACTGGCTACAAGTTTTAAAAGGTTTCAGATAGTTCTTCATCAACCAACAGGACCGACACAGAAATTTAGCTGATGCATCAGTCATTGGTTACTACTGCTTTTCTTTTATTATCTTTTGTTTTTAGACAAACATATAATTAAATTCTAACTTTTGAATGACAAGCTGTTCAATCTAAAATCCTAAAACGATTAAGTGGTGTCTCTTCACTTCAAAGTAACCATCCCCAACAGGAAGACTTTTAGAAATCATTTACTGCACCAAGATTTCTTCTATTAAATTAAGGGACTCACAAGAGTCATATTTCCTGTCTGCTAAATGTCCTCATCACTTAAACCGCCTGCTCCCATGGTTTACAGCCCCAAACCCAACCAAAGATAACCCCTGTAAAATCAGACCCACTGAGCACATTAAGCAGTAGTCTTCTTAAGTGAAACTAATTTAAACACTCCTAAAAATATCTGTATTCATAAGAGCATTGTTATCTTTGTTTAAGAAAAAAGACCCTTTAAAAGATGGATGTCTAAGTGTGTTTTTATCAACTCTGGCAGTATATTAATGATCACTGCAGTATCTTGTCATATACTCTTTTATACTGACTGTCTGTGATGTTTTGGAAAGGGTACAGAAACACACACCTGGGTTATAGAGAAGACTGGCATACAACAGCTGATTTGCTCTGTCAGTATTACAATGAGCCAAGAGGCCAAGTGTTTGTGTGTTTGTGTGTGCGTGCACGATTGCATCTGAGTATGTTTGGATGTTTGAGCGTGTGTGTGTGTGTGTGTGTGTGTGTGTGTGTGTGTGTGTGCATGGTGACAACTCCAGCCCCAAACTGACTGGCATCTGGCGGTGGCAGTTGTTTTAACAGCTGAGCTGACAGCATTAATCCAAACGCACCCAAATCAAAAGGAGACAACACCTGTTCACTGCTCCTGAGCCCAGCCGAGGAAAAAGACGAAGGGGGAGGGAGGGAGGATGGGAGAAAGAAAGACGGAGAGCAAAGTATGAATGAAGGCAGGGAGTGAAAGAGATCGAGGGGTAGTGATTAGAAGCAGGTGGAAGGAGTGATGGGGACAAAGGGAGGTGGAAGGAGAAAGATGAGGGGAAGGTGGCAGAGAAGAAAAATATAGGCGAAGATAGGGGAAGGATAAGAAGCATGGGATGAGAGACAGAAGAGAGAGATGAGGGAAGGGTAGGATAGAAAAGCAAAGGAGGGGATGGGGAGAAAACGATGAGAGTGGGCATACTGCCAGGCAATACACACACGGCACTCTTTCCCTTGAGCGAAGCGGAAAGGGGCAATGGGCCAAACAAGGAGGGGGAAAACAGAGGGAAGGGAGGGGGAGAGGTGAATGGATGGATCCCACAGGGAGACAGAGAG
>JAMQGT020002918.1:0-81000 GCA_024447675.2 Pterophyllum scalare | reverse complement strand
GTATTGCTGATTAGAAGAAGAAAATAAAGCACAATGTTAAGAGTGAAAAGGAGAAACCAGAGATTTTTTTTTTAAAAAAACAGGAACAATGGGAAATATGAAAAGATCCCATCACCTGGACAGCAAAATGTTTTCCTTTTCTTGTGAGGTGGCACTTTCATGGAGATCTATTCTGCGGTAAAAATCCTGCTCCAGGTTGTAGTTGTCCAATGGTAACTTCACTTTCATTTTCTTAGCAAGGTCACATTTACCCCATACAGACCATGAGCTAAGAATATCTAGTAGGTCCTTTATGAAAGGGAAAATAACCAACAGTAAACGCCATCTGCTTCCTCGGTGAAAGAAGAAAAGAAGAGGAGGAGGAAAGACAGAGGAGGGGGAGTGACTGAAGCACACTATGTACCAACTACTGGCCAAGCTTATGTGAGCAGAAATACAAAGAAGAACAAAAGAAGACTGTATATGTGAGCTCACCTCATTGCCACAGAGGAACAGGAACCACTATGGGAGCAGAAGCTATAAATTAGAAATGAAATCTGACCAGATCTGATCTGAGCAGCTATTTTAACTTTACATCAAACTGTCCTCAAAAATGTGACCATACTATCACAAGTTCATGAAACAAAGTTGGTGCAGATTCAGATTCACTTGCATTGGTAATTGCCACTTAAGAAGTCCTAATTGTCTCCAGACTCCTTCCAGCCATAGAGGAATTCTGTTCAACATTATAAAACTAGGACCACAAAATTTCTCTCTGAGTGTCACCAGCCAACCTTCAGCTGATCCATCTACTGTTCACTGAAGCCTCATCAGAAATGGTCTCAGTGGAAGGGTAGCTGTCAAGAAGCCATTCTTAAGGAAGGGAAACGTGATTAAATTACACAAGAACTAGACTGAAAATCAGTGGCTACAGGTCTTATAGAGCGATGAATCCAAATTAGAAATTTTTGGTTCAAATTGTCATCAGTATGTACAGAAAACTTCATAAAAGAGGTACAACAGTGAGTGTCTCCAACCATTTGTAAGAGATAGTGAAGGCTCTGTATGGTTTGGGCCTGCATTTCAGCCAGCGGTGTTGGGGATCTTGTCAAAATTGATGGAATTATGAATGCAGAAAAGTACCATCAGATTTTGGTCCACAATTGGCATTGTGTTTGGGATCATTGTCATGCTGAAAAATTAAATATTGGCAGCTGCTTCAATTTTCCAGCATGGTAATGATCCCAAACACACTGCCAATGCAGTAAAACCATACCTGGATAGAAAATCACACAATGGAACACTATCAGTCATGGACTGGCCTCCCAGAGCCTGAACCTCAACATTATTGAAGCAGTGAGAGATCATACTCTTGAATGTCCTTCAAGAAGCCTGGAAAGATATTCCTGAAATGACAAGAACGCTGTCCAAGAGCGGTCAGATTGTGTTGAAGAATAAATGTGTTCATACCAAATATTGAGTTCCCAGCTCATTAAAATTGTACAAATGTACAAATTTTGTTGTATATACTGCATTTCCATGAATGCTTGCACAACAACTTGTTGCACTTATTTCCCATTTTCCTACCAAAATATAAAGAAATAGTGGGTGGATCAAGGCTTTTGCGCAGTGCTGTAAGTTTTAAAAAAAAGCCCCAAACCTGAATTCTTGAGAATTTTTTTCACTCTCCTCTCTGGATTATGGCACAATATTCTATAGAAAACAACTACAAGAGGCCATTCTTGTCAACAAACTGGATTTTAATCCTGCCTGTTGATAATAAATTGGGATGTTAAAAAAAGCAAGTGGGCATATGAGGAAATCAGCATTGCTTTCATTACACTTTTGTACAAAACAACAACAAAAGGAACATTATGATCTTATCAAGTAATTAAAATGATACAATAAATGATCAGTATAATACACTAACCCTTCAGATGTTTCTCTTTTTCACTGTCTCACACACACACACACACACACAGCCAGCATGCTAGTCACATTACAGTAGCTTCATTTTTTTGGCATTCTCCTCGCAGCTGTTCTTTACAAGTCAGATCTTGAATAGCAGTAGACATAGGCTGTTTGGCGTTCAGTTAGAGCTCCATGAAGAGACTTCTCTGTTTGCTTGTGAGTCTGTCTGTGTAAGTGAGGGAGAGAGGGGGAGAGATGTCATGATGTGACGCCTCGTTTCTACACAATCCACACATCTTCTTCCTCTTTCTTTACCTCAGTTATGTCCCTCTCTGTTTCTTTTTTGCCTTCTATTTTGCCTTTCTCCTTCCTTCTCCCCAACTTCCCTGAGTCTTTTCCTGTGTGGTCCCGAGCACTTCTCTCCCTACTTTCATCTCATCTCATCTGAAGAGATAATGAGTTTGATTGCATCATCCACTGAGTAATTTGTCTTTAAAACTTTGGTTTTAGGAACACTGAGTTTGATTGCTTAAGAAAGAAAACCCCAAGAGAAAGAAGATGTCAGTGAAAACTAATTAAAGTCTTCGCAGCTATGAAGCACCTATAAAAATGGGTGAACACAATCGCATCGGTACGAGACCAAGAGGCCAAGCAATCTGCAGCCTGTAACAATGCATTAAGACACCACTGAGTTGCACAGTAGATGCACAGCCAGAAGACTGGCACAGGTTTAGCACTTTCACAGTTATTTTCATGGAGTCGCAGGATCTGGTAGGGTACAGTGTCAGTGAGGTGCATGAAAATAAAATGTATCCATTAATTGATCTCTCAAGTCTGGGGCACTGTATACACGTTCAATCGTGCAACTGTCCAATCACCAATGAGTTAGAAAAAAAAAAAAAACATCCAGCTCTGCAGATGGAAATACCTTTTAGATGAGAGGAGTCACAGGAGAATGAGCAGCACTAACAGCTAACAGAAAGGCTCTAGATAACTTCTTTTTTCAGCTCTGAGCAGGACAGCATTGCAGCACAGCTGCAAAAGCAAAAGACAACACCGGGTTCCTTTGCGGTCAGCCAAAAACAGATATCTGAGTCTGCAGTGGTAATAAGCTCACCATTACTGGACAGTTAAAGATGAAGAAGGGAAGCCAGGTCTGAAGAATTTTTCTACTAAGGCATGTAGACGGTAGGCTCAGAATTTGACATCAACAGTGTCTTCTCTGCATACTTTGGTATAAATGATACAGTCTAATATTTTTGCTCACCATGTGCAGCCTACAGTTTTCTCCTAATGGCAACTTCCACCAAATCCAAAGCAAGAGTTTCATTCTCACTCCTGAGAACTCATTGTTACACGTGTTCAGCGTACTTCAGTGGCTTCCCCAGTCAGCAGATCTGAATCCAACAGCACACCTGTGGTATGCGCAGGAACAGGAGAGTCATAGCATGAACGTGTAGCTGGCAAATCTACAGAAACTGTGTATGTGATGCAATCATGTCAATGTGGGTGACAGTCACGGACAGCACATGGACTGACAGCAAAGTTATGGATGTGTGTGTGTGTGTGGGGGGGGGGTATGTTTGTTTCTGTGGAGAAAGAAAGAAAATACAAAGCACCCTGGGCTCACTGGTGATTGGAGGGGTTTGGAAAGTGTGTGTGTCCATGTGGGTGGATGCTTGTATGTGTTTTTTAGGTCTGCACGTGTGTGCATGTGCGTGTGTGTGTGTGTGTGTGTGTGTTTGTGCCCCAAAGCTCTTTGTGCCTTTTTTGATGGACTCAGCCTTTGTTACCTCTCTACATGTCACATGCATCAGCACAGACACACACACACACATGCTCAAAAATGCAAGTCAGTTGGCTTTGTTATACATAAGAGGACATTTCTCTCGAAATCCTGTTTGACATTAAAAACACTGAGAAAAACAATCTGAATCTGAAGAGGGTCTCTTTAACCACTAAGTGTGGATTCAGGTTTTGCTGTCAATCCATGTCCCCAGAATGCAAAATGTCCCCACAAGACTAGTGAACCATCTACGGACAATCCTCACAAGGATAGCTAAACCAGATCACACACCCTCACATGCAAGCAGCCACCATTGGCTCTGCAAAGAGGGTTCCCTCCTGTCCCTATCCTTTCTTGCCTGCAGCTGCTGGCCAACCTGTCAGTTCCCAGGCATCAAGCCATCAGAGATGACGCCTCCTCACGCCACCAAGTGGTAACCACCTCGTCCTGCACCTTTCATCCACCAGGCAGGGATGGAAGTTCAGTGTTTAAACTTCACCCATAGTAGTTGAAGGCACGTGCTCCAAATAAAAAGGTCATTATAATGTAAACTGCTGTTGGAACATGGCATCTTTTGTAAATCCACTTCTATGTGTATAATTATAGATTAGGATGGAGGTTAAATCCATAAATGTTTTCCCTTTAAAAAAACAACAACAAAAAGGTGCCCCAGAATACCTGGGGTGAATATTAAACTTCCAAGTAAAACTACCTTTTTAAAATAGTTCTTTGAATATGCTCAAAAAATCTCAGCACATAAAAGCTGTATTTCAGAACATGTATTATTTATTAAACTTAAATAGAAGCAGATTTAAGGTGTTTTTGCGTGCTCTGTGGCTTTGGGCTGCCCCTGATATCACTGAGGGCTCAAAAATCAAATGTGTATAGGAATGTTTGTGCTCACAGCATCCTTGCATTGCATCTTATTACACAACTTGTGTATGTGCTCATTTTGTGCGTCTCTAGTGTGCTTCGGAAAGAGAATCTTTCTGAGCCATACTAAGTCGAATCCTTATCGTATTCAGGTTCAAAGTCACGAAGGCGAATGTGTGCACAATGCCAGCGTGTGCGTGTGAAAGGCAGCTTGTGGGAACCCATTTAAGGATTAATTTCCTGCACCTGACACATTAAATACAGGCAGGATAGAGGCAGGTGAGAGAGCACGGTGCGAAGGGTCGTGGAGAAATAAGTCGGGGCTCAGTAGTAGAGGAGGGCCTGCTCAGTTCAGTGAGTAAATGCGGTGGGGATCACAGAGGTCTGGACCTCATTAAGAAAATTGTCTGGGAGCATTCAGGCTCTGAGCTGTTGCCATGTCACCTGCCTTCTTGTCATAAGAGACAGCATAGGGAAAACAACAGCTTATTAATGTGCCTTTCAGTTTTCCAGGTCACGCAGTTCACCATTAGAGTCAGAAAGCAACACAAAGCAGTTTTGCAGCAAACACCCCGAGATAGGAGCCCGTAATTGACACGCATACGTCTGACATCTGTGGACTAGAGGCGTTTTAAAGGCAGGTACATCATCTGAACCAGTATCGCTTTTGATCGTCTTTGAACAGCTTCTCTTTTCTCTTCGACACCCACCCTCTGTTTTTAATTTGTATTCATGGGGGGGGGCCTCTTTGCTGTCTGAGGTTACATAGATGAGAACTGGGGGTGGAGGGGGGGGGTGGATTTGGGGGGATCTCTCTCCAGCAGCTTTTTAAAGAGGCTGAGGTATCAATCAGGTGCTGATGATAAAGTGATGCAATGTTTCAGCCTATAGTGGAGGTTACTTCGAGAGCTGTGCTGCTTTGTATCAACTTACAAGGAGCTAAAGTCGTCATTAATTTTTTCTTTGACACGTGAAACTGAACAAACGTAGCTAAGAGAGCTGCATGTTTGATGCTGTATTAATGAGGAGAAGATTCGTTCAGGGATGGACACATTTTAAAATTTAACCGCTGATATGTCTGGCAACTTAAACCGAAGCACACTTGTGTTCACTGAACAGTACAATAAAGCTACAGGCAGGAAATAAAATGCATTCAAACCTGTTTATTCTCATGCATTCAACTGCCATTCAAAGCATTCGCCAAAGAAACTGAATACAACTGTGCTCCATTTCAAAAGAGAAATTATTATTATTATTATGTATAAATAAAATAAAATCTCTGGATATGCTAGAATATAATTTCATTATTTAAAAAAAATGTAACCACATCAGAGTAAGAAATTTACCATTTACATTAAGCAGAATATAGACAGAGAAAAATCGATACATTCATAGATCAGCAGGTGCACAGCATTGGTCCCCAAACCCCAGAAGTAAACTGCTTGTTCCCGTTATAAATATATTTGAAAAATTAAGCTACAGCCCAGAGATAGTTTGATTTCATATTCAACAGCATGAACAGCATTACAGTACTTTAAGGATGTGGTGATTATCCCAGAATAAGGTGCAGGGCTTGTCGGGAGTCAGCTTTTATTGAGATTCCTTTCCGGCGGCAAGCTTGAGATCGCTTTCTAAGAAATGCAAAAGGAATTGTTTTAAAGAGATGGCCTTTTAAGCCTGTAGGACAATAAGCGTGTTTCTTCCTGAAAGACAAAATGGAAAATAAAGTTTAAGCAAACTCCCGATTTGACAGGTCTGAATCATAAATGACTCCAACCCTGCTTAGAGGTGAAAAGGCGCTACAGGGCAAAGGCTGACTAGTTGGTCTTTTTGCAGTTTGTTGTCACTGTGTTCTGTGACTCCTCTTTGGCTTCGAGCGAGCCCCTCTGTCCCTCCACAGGAGAAATCGGGGCTTGCTGTCCTGACGATCCATTCTCACTGGACTCTTTGGTGGTGGTGGTGGTGGCGGTGGCAGCGGCGGAGGCTGTCATGTTTATTGTGCCACTGTCGATACATGTACTCTTTACGTCACTGGTGAGGGCGGCATAAGGGGAGTAGCCAGTAAAAAGGGTCTTATAGAGGGCTGACTCAATGGTGGCGAAGGGTGAGGTGGAGGAGCCTGTCAGCATCATCCTTGACTGCAGAGCAGAACATTGGTGTGTCAGAACATGGGTGAAAAATATAAGGAAGGAAACATAAATGACATTTGGAGAATAAACTTTCCTGTCCTGCAAACAGTTATAATGAACATTTTCTAATTAAGAATAGATTTTATAATATTTTGCCTGAAACCTTGCCTTTATAGTTCTCTCTCAATGTCTTGTTATCGGCCACAGCAGAAACCCGTATTCTCCCTAGCTAGCTCTGTACTTTTGCCTGCTCCTGTATTTCCAAAGGGTGGAAACCACAATGGATGGATCCGCATATTTGATTCGGCCCTTCATGACGCAAACCCCCACCACCACCACCACCACCATTTATTATCACCGTAATATCACACATAACTGCCAGGTTGATCGCATTCAACTGAAAACTCATTGCAGACCGACTTCGTCTTCTTGCCGTTTTATCGGCCTCTTGATGCCACTTTGAAGATAGTGACTGACTGCGAGTGGTTGCCGCAGAACTGGTCGCCATCTTCAAAGGAACCATTTCAAAGGCAACAAGTTGGCAAGTTCATTGTACACAGTCACAGTAATGTTGGCCAAAACCACCGTTTCCCCCAGTTTGACTGTAGCATTACACAATGAGGTCAAGTCAACACAAAAAAAAAAGATAAGGTGACACCGGAAAATATTACAGCTGATTATAGACGACAGTCTGTCATTTTTCATAGAAAGCTGAACAACTGTGGTCCAGCTCACACAAAGTAAATGAGTAATTTATTACTTTTGATTTGGGAATAAGAGCAAATATTTGCATCACCGAATACCCCCAAAACAATAAACAGCAGGTTTGGACACAGCTCTTAAGTGTGATAAAACTGTTTGCTGTTAATTTGACAGATCAGAGTCAGACGGAGCTAACAGAATGAGAGTTGAAAGAAGACGTCTTAGATTTATCTGTGTCTCAGTCAAGAGCACAAGTTTCCCAGAGTAGAGAAAAGTGGATGATGCAAGCTGATGAAAATGATGCAAAAGCCCCAGCCCTACGGGTAATACCGTACTAATGTGAGTCACCACGGCGAAAACTTCAAAAAAGCAGAGGGAGAAAGGTCATTTAGAAGACACGATAGCACAGATTTGGAGAAAGCTGTGGCACTAAAACCTTTGCTATACCCGAGTTTGAACTTAATAAAAAGAGCGGCATTCAGTCAGTTTTTGCCGTCAATGCATGCAGTCAAGTTAAACTGACCAAAACGCACCTTCTTGTTTTGGATCTGAATCACTAGAGTCTTGAGTTAGAGCCTGTTCATAGGTTCAAGTTTGAACAATACCACATATACCAGACTGACCTTGTTAACAACAATAAAGATGGTGTAAATGAACATCAGGTGGTGCTTCTGGAGAGGCAGGTAGTGTGTCTGCTGCAGAGCAAACAGCACCGCCCCTATCAGGGTGATCTTTGTGGGGCTAAAGAGAGAAGCAAAGAAAAAAAGATAATTCATGATAAAAAAAAAACAGAAACAGGATGGCAATGATATCCATAAAACTTAAATAAAATCACAACTTATATGCACATAAAAACCAGGGCTGTTGCTAACTGTAGATGTATGAGGGCTTCCCTTTGTATGAACCATAGCTGTATAACATCCTCAGTGTGGTTAAACAACATGGAAATTTTGGAAAATACCCTCACCTTTATGTTATTACTGAGGTTTAAATAAGAATAACTTTCATTTCTGTATGATCCCGTAGAAAAGCGACAACCAGTGACTCGTTAGCTTAGCTGACTGAACATGGGAAAATAGCTCACCTGGGATACAGCATATCATTAACATATAACACATTGTCCCCAAGACAAAATATATATATTTAATGTGCATTAAAAATTTAACTTTAGGAGCACAAAAATATCACCAAAATCAATATCAGAGAGTGCTGTATAAAGCTTACTAAGACATTTTGAGGAGCTCATTTGTCTCTGGTTTCCACACTCCTCGAACAAGCTGCTCAAAATTACTTATCAGACCACCTCCAGCACCTGGTAAGGAAAGTGAGGATACATACAAGTGACACTCGTATTAATAAGCAAAATATTTGTGTCAAATATTTTATGGTCACTTGAAACACAACAACGTGTTACCAAACAAAATCATCACACTCACGCCTACTGACCTCTAGCCCATCCGATGGCAATCATAACGAGAAGGCCGTCCTTGTATTTGCTGTGCGCCTGAGTGACCCCTCCGAGGACCTTCCATGTCCTCGTCACTTCCTTCATTCCAGACAGCACCAGCCTGAGGGGCAGCAGGGAGGCACAGCCGTACACCAGGTCCATGGGGCAGTAAAACACCAGGTACCTATAGAGACACACATGGCTCATTTAACCTGTGAACATGTGTGCATATTTCAACCACGTGGCCAGTAAATAAGGCTAAAGATGATTTTGACAGCACTACTCTTAGGTCTTTGCCAATTACCTACATTCACCAGCAGAGGGTGGTGTGTATTGTTTGTGAGAAGGGTGTAATTATATGTGCCGCCAGTAGAGGGTACCAAAGTCTGACTTAAGAGATGGGAACTCTTTAAAAAAACATCACTATTTCTTCCACATTTCATGCTTCCCTTTACAGGGAAGAAGCATGAAAACTTGGACAACGACTTGTTTGTGTAGCCGTTTTCCTCACAGCTGCAAAGCACCTCTCACTAATTCGAACCCAAGCTGCATCCTTCCCTTTCTTGTTCTCTTCTACACTCTACACACTTTATTTTTCAGCCTCAGACATTTACCATATGACCGAAGCGAGCAGAACACTGGTGCTGTTGGACAAAGGTGCGACCGGTGGCTCTGCCAGCATGATCCCCGAAAGCACTGCTCCCCCAAAACAGAAGAGCATGGAGCTGAACCAGCAGGCTAAGGGGCTGACTCTGGATACCTGGAGAACTCCTGCACAACAGCAAAAATGAATTAGCATCATCATTGTGTTTTTTATTTTTTAGGAGTCTCCATTATATACTTTCATATATTAGGTATTAGCATTCTAGTAGGGTTCTTAACATTTTAAACCCTGGGAAAGCCCAATTAGCACCATTACTGTTAGAAGTATGTACAGAAATCATTACTATTATTAGATAAATCCCTACATTAATTTAAAGTGACAGCTAAGAGACTAACTCTGTGGCTCTGAGTAAATGTAGTTTACACTCGCCTTAACTCAATGCATAAACCAGTTCACTTTAAAGACAGCAGTTCACTTTAAAACATAGTGGAGTTTGATACTTTGGCCTCTTCCCCAACTCTGGCTTTGCATAAATATTAACTGGCTTAAAGTTCACAGACAGAAGGAACAAAGAAAAGGAGCTGTTTGTTAATCACAGCTGCAGTTTGTGTGACTGGACTTGCAGTCCAAAAGTGAACAGTAGAATTACCAAGACTGATCGGATCAGTTTACGCATGCTGTGTCCCACCCTGATTAAAAGGAACGCTGCATTTCTTTCCCACTTAAACTGTTTACACAACATCTACAGGACGGGACCGGCCACGACTCGAAGACGAAATGAGCTGTAGAGCATGAAACAGCAAGGGGGCTGTTTTCTATTACGATGTTCAGGTTCAGGTGCAGTTATGTCCATAATTTGTTTGTACTTTTGCCTCTGTATACCACTACAGTGCATTTAAAAAAATATTTTAAAAAATCAATAGGATTTGAAGAGCAGACTTTCTGATTTAATTCAAGGGGCACTGCATTAACTTTTGAGGCTTCACATCTCAAGGAGTTTCCTCCCTTGAGATGTGTTACTGCAGCAACCTTCAGTTGCTCCTTGTTTGCGGGTCTTTCTGCATTTAGTTTTGTATTTCATAACTGAAAAGCATGGTCTGTTGGATTAAGATCTGGTGACTGACTTGGCCATTAAAGAATCACATTTCTTTGCCTTGAGAGACTCTTGGATCGTGTTTGCAGTATGCTTCGGGTCATTATCCATTTGCACCGGGAAGAGTTTTTTTTTTGTGTAGCATTTGGCTGAATCTAAACAGAGAGTACAGCCCCGTACACTTCAGAATTCATCCTGCTACTTCTATCGGCAGTCACATCATCAATAAATACTAGTGAGCCTGTTCCACTGGCCGCCATACACGCCATAACTTTGCCTCTACCGTGTCTGACAGATGATGTGGTACGCTTCGGATCATGGGCTGTTTCTCCCCTTCTCCATATTTTTCCTCTTCCCATATTCTTGGTTTCATCTGTCCAAATAATTTTAACAGACCTGTGCAGGCTAGTAATGTTTAATCTGGACTTCCTGTTTTTGAGTGTAACCAGCAGTTGGCCTCATGAAGGCCTCATCTTGATTATAGTCTTTCACAATGACACGTGTGCCTCATCGAGACTGTTATATAGGAGGGGAATTTTTTTTTTAACCAAGGAAAGAAGGAATACCAGATTGCTGATTTGGCCACTCCTAATGTTTTGTCATATCGCTGATTGGTTTATTTTGGTTTTCAGCCTAATAATGGCCTCCTTCACTTGCATCAGCATTTCTAAGGACCTCATATTGAGAGATCCAGCGAACAGATACCAACACTTAAGAGTTTATTCCAGATTGTTTATCACCTTTGTAAATTTGACATGAAAATTAACGCTGCCAATGCACACAGGGATATACGTATGTCTTGAACCTAAGACAGGCATCTCTTAGGTCAATCCCTGAGTTACCAGCCCTCAGTCAGTGGCCACATACAGGACCAAATGGCAATCTAAGGATTACAGACAGATTAAAGACTCCTGGAGAGAGATTGGTAAGCCAGGGGGATTTAAAACTGCTTCCTATGTAGCCTTTCTTGGCCTCACGTCTGAGTGGTTCACTGTTTAACTTTCTCAAAATGGTGATCAGTTCCTTTGACCACCTTTTAAGAGTGTTTTCTAAGTTTCTATACAAGAGCATTTGCAGTGAAGGAAAATGTGAAAGTTGGTATCCATTTTCAGCAGAAACTTGAACCTGCGAGTAAATATTGGATAACATCTCACTAATTGCTGGCTTGAGTCATGGGTGAAACTCAACACTGAATACAATTAGAGTTACATTTCACCCAGACTTCTCCTGTATTGAGATATCACATACACAAATAGAAAAGCAGATAAGGAGTCAGCACTAATGGGGCTTGTCCATTGATATGCCTTCATATAGGAGCTAATCTAATGGGTTTGAGCATGTTTAAGTCACACGCATTACAAAACAAATGGAAAAAGGCATAACTCCTCCTTTGCTTGCAACACAGTGTGGGTTCCAACACACCACAGACAAATGGAATATACAAAACAATCCGGCTCCAGCTCAGTGAGCAGATTTCAACTGTCACTGTGTAACACAAGTTTTTTCATGTTTCTGCCCATGAAGTCAGATGTAAGGGACCTCTTGTGGTTAAAACATTGCTGCTACAGTTATAAGAAGAGGAAGTATGAAAAAACAAAAGGAAAAAATGTCAGCAGGGAACAGCAGTTTAAAAAAGTCTGGCAATATGACGGTTATTTACATCCTGCTCTCTGTGATAGCCCCGAGCTTAAACGCTCGACACTGCTTTTTGTTGCTGCGATTGTCGCAGCACAGAGTTCACCAATGCACCGCACTGCTTACACAGTCAACACTGTTGCGCTGTCATCATCTTTAGTTCCAGAGCAAAACAAACTGCTGGAGTAGGTGTCTGTTCCTGACGGGCTGCCCAGCAGCGGCGTTTGGAGAGTAAATATGCAGGTGGCTCAATTAATAAAACACGACTGATTATATGTGCAAGTCAGTGGAGAAACAAACCAGCAAAAAAAAAAAACAACAACAAAAAAACAAAGTGCACAGTTTATGGTTTCTGCTGGAACAGCAAACAAACTGCTTGGACTGCTCTGACGTGCAAGCTCCTTTCTCCTGGTTTTGCATTCAAAGGAAGTTCATTTACAAGTAAAATTTGAGAACGTCAGGTCAACTACACCACAGATGTTTCCTTTCTTTCTTTCTTTTTCTTTCCTTCCTTCCTTCCACCTGTTCCAGAGCACCAGTCTAACAAAGTAGTCATTTCAGTTTCAACTAGAACACCTCACCTCCATCCACAGCAAAGACTGCATTATCTAATAGGCAAACTGTGCTGCTCTTTATTCCTCCTAATGTGCACTGCAATTCCCCTCTTTCTCCTACTTGGTCTTCTTCTTCTTCCCTCTGTGGACAGCATACTTATAGGCAGCATTTAAAAAAAAAAAAACCCTCTGGTTATCTCTGGCTCGAAGGGAGGACCACTGATTGACATATAACCACTGATCCCCTTCCATGTCCCTGTCATCCTGTTTCATCACACTCCACTCTCAGCAGTGTTTATAAATGTGCTTAAAATAACTCCATAATGGCATAAACACGTGGGGTAGAACAAGCAAGCGCTTTCAAAATACTTGCTTGTATAGTATGTGTGTCTAATGCGCAATTAAGCTGAACTGAGACTTGGTTTTCTCTCGCTAAAGTCTGTGAAAGTCTGGAGCAGCCCCACCACTGTAGAGCATGGAAGAGGGTTTAACACAGAGAAAAGAGAAAGAACAGCGAGAGAGGGCCAAAAGGTTTGCGGCATTCCTTTCCTTTTTGGGGGCTTCCGAGTGTTTTTTTTGTCTCGACACAGTTTCGTTGAAATTCTTTTTAAACGACCCGGAGATTTAAATCTCTCCTCTGCCACTCTCACTGTGACTTCGCCAATCTTCAGCAAATGTTTCGCTCAAAATCAAGTGAGCGAACATGCAATAATCCACGTGAGAACTTCCCAAAACGGTGCTGTCCACATTATCACACCCTGCGATTTTCTTTCCCCATCCAGCCAGAGACAAATACTGCAGATCGGACTAGAGGACGCAGGGTTAAAAAGGTCATAGCGGCTCAGATGCTTTGCGAGGCAAGTTCAAAAATAGCCTGTAGATTTACAGCAGAGGGACTACAATGGGCTGTGCACGTGTTTGAGTCAACTCCCTGTGCAGTTAATGTCCACCTGTCTCCATAGCCACTATCTCGGTGACACAACATGGCTCAGTGCCTGCCTTTGGCCTGAACTCGTACAATAGGCTCTAACAAAGCTGAAGTATTGGACTTTTAAGGGTTTTTTCCCTCTCAGTCCGCTAAATTTGTGATGATGGACGACCGTCTCCAACTGCAGCTGGAATGACAGAACTAAAAGGTTTGTGCCGAGGCTGTGGGGAGAGCTTGATTGTGTTGCTCTTTTTAGTAATTTGCTTTCCTAAGATAAACAAGTAGTGATTTAAAGACCTCCACTGTTTGCAGACTGAGACACATGCAGCAGCACAGACACAAAAACACATCATCAAAAACAATAGTGGAAACCAACCCCCAATACTCCCGATCTATGATTGCATTAAGGACAAATATAGTAGTAAAATATTTTCACTGACACTGGTTAGTTACTTTGCAGATTTAAAAAAAAATAAAAAAAATACCCGATATACAATCGTTTTGCTAATTTAGATTAATTGCTGTAAATTCAGAATCAGAATGCCTTTTACTGTCAATTCATTATAAAATAGAAACAAAACAGGTCTATAATCTGTCATTGTGTTCTGCAGAATGTACCAGAGGGCAACAGGTCAAACAGCAAGTGTCCAGGGTGAGAAAGGGTCTTTTGTGATTTTTAAGGCTTCTTGAAAGGTAGCTCACTTTCGCGATCCATTCCTGGGAGGGAAGAGCAAAGCCAGTCATCTTTTGTGCTGCATTTACTACCCTCTGGATAGCCTTTTCTACGTGCTGCAGAGCCTCCGGCATACCACACTGTTACACAGCACACCAGGACGCTCTCTATGGTGGAGCAATAGAAAGCCAGCAGCAATTAAAGGGATGATCAGTCGATGCCAATCATTTTTTGTGCTTGTTGATTTTTGGCGAGGAAACGAAAAGAAATCTTCATTATCCAGAATGACAACTGTTATCCCTCATTACAATAACTAGCTAATGAAAAGCTGATGTGACCCAACATATAAACACAGGCCACTATTAGTAAATGTCAACTCTGATAGGTCAGCTTGTTAGCCTCCAAGGCTGATAACAGCTGTCCCTGATGTTCAGTCAGCATATGGATGCATAGATTAAACTACCCAGCAGCTCCACCCTTACCAATAGCAACAGACACTGACAATAAAGTCAGCTAACAACGCAGTGCCTTTCAACGCAGGACTTTATTAGCAGTGGAATATATTAATTATTATTAATGATTTTACGTAAAATATCTCAGTACTTACTCTGAAGGGAACAAAGCTCTTCCAGAATGATGTTTCTGATTACAGTTTGCTTGAATTCATTCATTTGTGGTCAAGCCCAAAACTATCTATGTAAAGAAGTACACAGGTAAATAGTGAAGTCAAGTAATTCATTAATTGGATATTCTATCAATTATCAATTAATATATATATATATATATATATATATATATATATAATAATCCCTATGTGTCAGCACTATTTGTAAGCAAAGTTATTGAATTAAGGCTGAGACTTGGATTATTCTGTGTGCCAATTATCCCACAAATTATTATTATTGCTACTACTACAACTGATTAATAATTTATAATCTATAAAAACACTCACAACTTTTCAGAAGTAAAGTGGATGTCCACATATGTCTAGTTTTGCATGGCCAAACGTCAAAGCCAAAGCATATTCAGTTTAAAGTGAAATATTACAAATAAACACAGCAAAAACTGGAGTTTGAAGAAAGATCTGCATCCAGCCATATACAAAGAACCACTCCAGCCAAAAAACATGCAAATAAGTGCATGAAATCATAAACATTTTATGAGATTTATGAAACGAGGTTATACAAGGCTGTATAAACACATTTAAACGGAGCATGCAGATTGTTTTCATGCTGATACAGCTGTAAGACTCCGGCGTTTGCTGTGTTTCCAGCCCGTCTCTAAACTGCTCCATTCCAAACTGTGGCTGCGTGGCAGTCAGGTGAACTTTAAACAGGCTGGCTCCAGGCCTGATTTCGCACCTGTACCGATTCAAACTTTAGCCGAACAAAGCTAAACAGTTGCGTCGCCCTGTAAACTTGGCTGGCCTTGAATTTCCCGTCAAACAACTCACCTGGCTGCTCCCTCAGAGCCATGACTGACACGATATAATGCGCCGTGTCAAAGTATGGAAACATGGACAAGTTTGCCAATCCATTAGCCAGTTCGTCGAAATGCAGCACACCGAGAAGATCCATCTTCTTTCTAGAACAATTCAGCAGTAACGAGCTTCCCAGCGGGGACTTGGAGTGGAGTGAAGGCACCGGTCCAGCTCAGAGCATCAGGGCACAAACTTGGCTTCATCCGCAGTCTGGACCAGTCTGACACGGGGACAGCTGTGGACAGGCTGCTGCCGAGTTGCTCACACCAGGTTAGGTGATCTTTAGGGCAAGTAGGGGTTTAGGTCGCCGGGCAAGAGACCTGTACTACCGTGGGACGGTCATCACCGCGACGCTGTCACCGTCGCATAGGCGGAATTCCTGCTCTACACGCCGCCATGCTAGTGATGTGGCGGGCGGAGCCAGAGCGGCTCTGTGATTGGCGGAGGGATCGCGTCACAGTGTGGAATCGGAGGTGATCGTAAAGGGATGAGTAAAAGTAAACAAACCCCACAAATAAACCGATATCTCACCTGCAGCAGCGTAAACAGCCTCCTTCTCTTCTTCGTCCTTTTGTTTTTGCCTGCGCCTTTAATAGGTGGAGCTTACAGGTGGTAGACAGTTTCAAACATGTTCAACCAATGTTGGTACTGATATTATTTTACTGAGTATCGTTACTTTTTATTTTTGAAAGTATAAAATATAATTTCTTAACTGATCAAGAAATTTTGCAGCTGGCTGCGCTTCAAAAAGAGGCATAAATTTATACATTAATGGCTCGAAATGTTTAGCACAGGCCTACTTTGTTTACTGGCTCTCTAAAAATCAATGATCTGAGTAAATATCTATGTGAGAGGATGCAGACGTGATACTACAACACTTAAATCACTAGATGCTGCCTTTTTGCACTGAATAACTTTGTTTGGCAGTACACAAAAGCTTTTTGAAAATAAAGTGTTGACATAACGTTTCTGAACCCTGCTGTCATGCAGTGGGAGCCTCCACCCTCCAATTCAAAGACTAGCGGTATTCAGGTTTTAGAGTGAGCTGTAAAACCACAGCATACACAGATATTCACTGACTGTCATCTGTGGGTAACAGTAACAAATCACGCATTTCAATAAACATTAAGTCTCTTATAGAAGCTACTACAAAATTGTTAGGTGAGTGGGTGATTTGTGAACTTTTTGTAAGTCTGTAGTTTTCTCCTCATGTCATATTATAAGTTACTAAGATCTATTATGATGGGTGTGTGTAGGCATGAGCATGACACCTGCTGGTGACTCCATATTGATATTTCTTAGTCTTTGTTACTTTATATCTCCTTTTTTCCTTTATTGTTGGATCACATCTATTAATATGGAGCTCGTTGACGCAGTCGCAGCTTTGCAGGCTCCTGCTGAGACTGAGACGTTTATTCTTATTTGATTTCTGAAGCAAGTGTCTGCTTGTCACTGTGCTACAGTTAAAACAGGGCGAGTAACTGTTTCAGTCAAACGAGTTAAGGCTTGTTTGGTAACACTTTAAAAGAACTATTGTTAATAAATGGTAAATGCTCGCACTTTAATACATGTTTTTCCATCTGGGAACATTATCTGGATGCTGTAAAGTTGAAATGACTGTTTATATTATTTGTTTCATTTAGCATTGTTTTCATTGATGTTTGGTTAAAGTTAGTTTTGGAGAAAATATTGTAGTTTGGATAAAATATGCCTGTTCGCAATGTAAACCCTGCATCTTATAAATGATGCTCAAGGCTACTTAGCATGGCTTGCTTATCAGTCATAAGACCTTTATATTACAAAATGGCAATAATGCTTGATAATCATTAACAAATACACACTAGAGTATTTAAAATGTTATGTGCACAATTCATAAAGTAAACTAACTCGTTCATGCATTCATTTCCAGTAGTCTGGATTACTACAATGCTCTTTTTGCTGGACTTCCCAAAAAGATTGTCAGTAGGCTGCAGCTTATCCAGAATTCTGCTGCAAGGTTATTCACTAAACTGAATAACATGGACTAGTTCTTATATAGCACTTTTCTACTCTGAGCACTCAAAGGGCTCATACAACACATTTACCCATTCACACAAGTAAACTAAGTGCTTTTAATGTCTAACAAATTCACACATACGTCAGAGAGCAACTTGGGGTTCAGTATCTTGCCCAAGGAAGAACCACTGACCTTCCAATCAGTAGGTGACCTGCTCTACCTCCTGAGCTACAGCCACCCGTTAGTCCAGTCCTGTTTTGGCAGAGCTACACTGACTTCCACTATCCTAGAGAACTGATTTTAAAATAAGAAACTCTTAAAAACACACCTTTTTAACTAGTCCATTTAATTAGCACTTCCACTTAGTAATAATACCACTGTACAGCTCTACCTGCTGAGTTCAGCTATACTTGGTAATCTGGTGGATACAGACCATGTGCATTCTTCATCAATATTATATTGGCCTTCTGCTTCTGTTACTTCCAAGATGTTTTCCTTTTTTTCATATTTCTGTGTTTTGCAGGAGTGAGTGATGAGTGATTTACTTTTACTTATGTATTATTTATATGTCTTTGTTGGTTAGTGGGTGTGTATGTATGTATCTCTGTGGGTTGCTTGTTTATTTAAATGTCAGTTTTAATAATTAAGTGATTTAATTTCTTAATGTCTTATGCATGTGAAGCCCTTTGAACCTTAATATGTGACATCGGGCTGTACAACTACAATTGAATGGAACTGAATTGAATTAATGGCATAAATAAAAATAAAATGAGTAAATATGATCATTTTCATTGGTGACAGTAAAATAACTATTTACTAAGGTTTGATTATCAATTTATAATTAATTATTACAACTGCTGTAATGTGAACTCTTGGCCAGTAGAAGGCAGCAGTTAAACATGTATCTCACTGCTGATCTCTGGCCCCAGACAAAGTGGTTGAAATACCCTCACTCACCACCAGCAGCAGTCTTATAAGGTGTGTCTCTTGTTCTGTTATTAATATAATAAACATGTGACACTTTATACAGAGAAGTGTTGGAAAGGAATTTACTAGTCGATAACATTAGGCATCAAACCTTTGGTCTAACAGGTGTGAGGCCAGCAAAAAAACTGTTTTTGTGCATCACATAAACAGTTGTGTCACTATTTAAAGCTATGATGGGAACTGCCATTGAAGGTGATGTGATCCCAAAGCCATAATGAACATGAAAAAGAGAGTACTTGCTCTAACATGGCCAGGTGACTATGTAATCACACACTTAAACCCTCATTCACAAACTGCCTGAGACCACTCCTGTGTTTGCGATGGTATCAACAAATACTGAGAGCTCTGTTGTCTTGCAAGACCTCTGAGTTATACATTATGTCGTCACTGTAGGTTATTTCCACAACCAGCATTTTAGACAGGACACGTCCTATAAATATTTCATAGGAACACAAGACTTTCAGGTTCAAGGTTCAGTGCTTGTCGATACTTTTTACACACACACATGCACGCACACACATACACACACATGCCCTTCAACCCCACTGCTGTCTGAGCTCTGCTGATCAGTATTCTCCCAGTGGTGTGGGATTAAGCTGTGTCCTCAGCCCTGGGACAGCCTCTCATTCCTCGGATTTCTGGGGCCCACCTCAAAGACCCAGAGGCTACATCCAGAGGTTTTTAGAAAAACTGGAATCTTTATTCAGTTATGTCTGTGGCCAACAAGCATGTCATCAGCGGGTTACTACTTAGTTCAAAGCCCCTAATGAAGCCTTCCTTGAGGAAGTCAGGCAGGGGTGAAGACAAGATGTGTTTCTAATAGATGTACTGTATACATGTGTGAGTCTTGCATGCATGTCGAACAATTGCTGAAGCTGAAGTGTGTAATCAAATTAAAAAAAGACTACGCTGTTTGTAAAGAACATGCTGCTTGAGCATGTTCACCACACCACAGTTTAATACGCCACTGTCTTTACTGGCATTCACCCGCTTTCTTGATCTATTGTGCATCTGGAACTGATTGTGTCTGTAGCCAAACAGGAAGTGAAGATGCAAATCAAAACAGAGGTAAACACGCACCTGCTTAAAATATTTTAACTTTGGTGAAACATGATGCTATCGACTGAGATTCTCCTACAGATTGCAGATTGTTCTGAAATCATGAGAAATGGAAAACAATCTTGTTATCACTTTATGGGCAGTTGGAGCTGTATTCAAACTTGACTTTTCTATAAAAAAAGTGAAAAGGGATGAAAGCATAAGGACACTGTAAGTTCTGACTTAATTTCAGCTATTTGTTGTACTTTGGAAGGGATGATGTAATACAACAACTTGCTTCACATCACATGGTGTTTTGTCTGAACACACAATGTTATTGCCATGTTATTGAAACTGCTAAAGCCTGACGGTAACCTTATAGAGAAACTTTCCAGGCCTTAAAACCGAAACAATAAGCTGGAAGAAGCTAAAACATTCCAGGGAGCTGAGATGAAACTCAAGGGAAAGGTAACATAAAAACATTGATTGTAGCCACTTCAGTGGAGATCTTTTACTATTTTAGCGTGCCGCTGTGTAGTTGAAGGCTGTGTAACTCCGTAAATGAAACCTTACTTTAATCCATATTTAACAGACTAACTGTGAAAGGTGTCTAGCTTTTCTAAGACGTGTTGGTTTGAATGGAGTGAAAAGATGGATCATAATCAATAAAACAACAAGCACAGGTGTTTGGATTAAAGTTTTATTTGAAGAGGAAATTTCAGAAAGAAGAAGGTGAAAGCAGGTAACAAGCCACACCTCATGAAAGATGACATAAAGGCAGACTGAGTAATCCCGAAACATGCCTCGCAGCTGTTCTTCTTCCGAGACCGTTCGGGTGCTTAACATTCACAGCACCTGAAAATTTAACCATAAATACACAACTGGGAAGCTGGTGCACAACATGTTTTTAAAAACGCAGATCAAACCGCCACATGGAGGCATGACGTGCTTTGCTGTAAACAACATAACCAGTGGGCATGTTGTTGTGTATGAATGTAGCAACAGAGCAAATTCTTTGGTATGATGAGAAAGAGGCAGTGTACAAGTCCATTAATCACACCGAACCGCTAAAGAGAGGTTATTTGTGTGTGCACGTGTGTGTGTGTGTGTGTGTATGTGTGTGTGTAAAACATGATGCAAATCATTACATAGAGACTTGTATTAAGGTTAGGCCTAGGCAAGTTGTAGTTGAGGGGTAGTGTTAGCATGAGTCTGCAGGAAATTATTTTAAGTCAGTCCATTTTCCTGTGAAAATAAAATAGACTGTGTGATTGTTAACTATGTATATTTTGTATAGCATGTACAGCACTTGGTTGTTTTAAATGTGCCTTAGAAATAAACTTTGACTTGAAGTGATGTAATGCAATCACTGTGCATGACAGAGATTGACTCTGTGGTCTGCAAATGCCTTTAAAGTAACATAAACTTGCATAGACAAGATTTTCTAGTCAGACAGACAGAAGACAGGTCGTGGTTAGGGTCATAATGAAAGTACATTTAAGATAATACTCAATTCTAAATTCATCTTGGGTGCAATTTTCTCCAGAAAGTAAAGCCGTATTAAAACTCCAAATATCTCAATCTTCTGCCGAAGGATGACCAAAATTTGGCTTTAAAAAAAACACGCCAAGCCATCTGATCCTTCACTGCAAGATTGCTTCCCAGCTGTGGCAGATTTCTTCACCATGCATTCACTTGGCTTTTAATTATGTCTTGAGACCCTAATCTTCCGAAAGTGTGGGCCTATGTTTCTGAAAACAATTATTCTTCAAAGACATACCCTGATGTCAGAGATTGATGGTGTTCTCAGAGTAAGTCAGGATCACTAGAGTCATGAGAAAAGTGTTATTTCCATATGTAGTAGCTTATATTTGGCAGTATGGCTCTGTTCTGGAAGAGCGGCAACAATATCTCCATGCAGAACAGACATGTCACTGATTAAGTCAGCCACAGCAGAAAATCAACAACACTGGGCTGAGAGTGGGTTGCAAAGTGGCATGCAGAAACTGTGAGCAGTCCAAAGCAATTGAAAAAGGTATTGGTTACACACAAGGTTATCAGCTGATGTGGGCTGGGATCATCTGATCTGCTTGGACTGCTAGAATCTTAGCCTGCACAAACTACAGCTACTTTTAGCTGGTCCCTTGCCACAAGGGGTCACCATAGCAGGTAGTGCCATGACAGGTAATCAGTTTTTTTTTGTGAAGGAAGACAACTGAAACACTTTAATTAAAAAAGTAAGACATTTAATATATTAAAGAATCAGAAAAAAATCACACATGCGCATGTGGGGACCCAGAGCAAGAGACAGGCCTCTGTGTATGTGCCCTCTCTCTCCCCTGAGCCCATGTTCCTGTCTAACCATAACATCTTTATGCTGCCTCTTATCTATCTGTAAACATGTTTGATTTGGTGTGAGTTTTATGCCTTTCCTGACAAAACTCAAAAAAGGGATCTGTGTCTCCAGCTGGAACTGAACCAGCTGCCCTTCACTTCCCAGGTAAATGTGTTTGCCACTGACCATTGGAGGCACAAACTAGACTACACTGAAAAAAAGCACTGAGCCACCTGCACATTAGACCTATGTACAGGAGCTGCACAGTCATGGAAACCCATGCTTTGAAGGCCCTGGTGTACAGTTTTTGTGCCAATGTTAATGCCAGAGGAGGTTTGGAGCTCAGCAGTTATTGAGTCAGCAGAGCACTGGCAACTTTTACGCACTATGCGGTGACCCACTCTGTAACTTTGCGTGATCTGATCGTGAAGTCTCTAAGTGGAGCAAACAAATTTCATCAGCTGGCTTGTTACAATGTTGGCATCCTGTTACATTACCACACTCAAATTCAGTGAGTGACCCATTCTCTACAATGTTTGTAAAGGCAGATTGTATGACTAGGTGCTTGATTTTAAACACCCAAACTTAAAGATTAAGACTTCTGGCCCAATACTTTTGTCCATATAGTGTAACTCTGTGCTTAACTAGAAAAAGCATTTCCAGAAGAAAATGCACTGTGTTTATTTTTACATGTTCATTTTTTCTGATAACACAGTTTTAATGTAAGTCTGTTTTCGATTGACCAAAATTAGCATCCTGTTTAATGTTACAGTAATCTATGGCTGCACCTTGCTAGCTCCCCAGCTCTGCCCTTACTGCAGTACTTACTGCAGGCCACAAGGCAGCTGTCCACAAACCAGTGGGTGAACCAGTTACTACGTCCATGTTTCATATTAAGCCCATGAATTAAACAAGCCGCTAATAATTTGTCTTCTGAACCCTTCAAACAGTGTCTAGTCGGGTCTCTTTTGTTTAAGGTGTCCCTAAGCTGCTGAGTTAGGAAGACATTATTATAACTACACAACTGTATCTGAAGTACATAAAACCAACTCCGCTTCCCTCCACATTTTGTAAAATGCTGCCACCACACTTCTACAACAATAGAAAATTTTATTTTTTTGATTTGATTTTATCAAATTTTTTTGATTCAGTCATGGGGCAAAAGAGGTACTGTAAGTTTTTGTTATTTTACACAAGTGTAAAGCTGCTCTGAAAACCAGAGCAAGGTGACCAGTGTCAAAAAGACTTGTTTACATGAGCATTTATCTCAGGCCTCATGACTCAGCCACTGTGACACGATGTCTTGACATATTAATCCCCAGCAACACAGCTTAAAACAGAAACTAAACCCAAAATGCCTCAGAATAACCAGTGGCATTTTGTGGTTAGCTAAATATGTCAAGTGACAGCAACCTAAAACCAGTCGTACAAGGTTGCAGCTGTTTGAAGAATGCAGGTGGTGAAGTTATGCACGTTTACCTGGCTGTGTTTGTTACTGCTGAATGTAATTCACAAGGACACACAAACAGTTCCTGCCTAGGATCAGCCTCCCTGAAGAAGAATGAACAAAATGTAACAGAACCCCAACTAGAAACACAAAGCAGCAGCCCCGACGCCACATGAAGATGCTTTATTTATTTCAGCGCTGTTACAAACTGTGGAGATCCCATTCGCTCCCATGAATCAAATAATCGAGCTTCCTCAGCAGACACAAAGAAGCTGATTATACAAAGACTAGCTTGTCTTCCTCCTTAACACCCTGTTTGTATAAAAACAGAATGACTGAAAAGGTCAGGGGGTGTTCAGGATCTGTTCCAACAAGTAATGCTATCCCTCTCCTCATCTCTCCTCATCAGCTGAATAGAAACTTGTTTTATTTGCAATTATATCAAAACCACAAGGAGGAGGAGGAGTATTGATCTGGGGTGCATTGATCTAAAATACTTAAAGTAGTTTACTATGAGCAAACACCATTCCCGAGCCATGAGGCGCTAATAATGATTTAATCCTTTAGCTTGCACCAGTGAGACACATGTATTAGACTTCTTTTGAAGATTAAATGGCTTCAGATATTAGAAATGTAATTTATCACTAAGTGAGACATGCTATTTTATATTTAAAGACAGGATTTCAAACTAGCTTTTGTGGTTTACAGCTCACTGCAACAGGAAACTTCATTTCTAAGGAACAGTGATACATTTTTTAAAACTAAAATTTGACAACAAAAGAACAGCTATTTCAAGCTGACTATAGATATTACACCTATATGTGTGTTAAAAGAAAGTGTGTTTAGTGTTGCTAGGCCATATGAACTGAACAAGTCCTTTTATTGTAGCTCGAGACAGAAAAAGGTCAGGTCAAGACAAGTGCGCATCTCCGGTCCAGAACAGTCCAGAGTTGCACAAGAAGATGATCCTTTAGAGGAGATCAGCAGAACTTTTAGATTGCACCATGTACATTAGAAGAAAAATAACATTTTGTGACACTACAGGCCTTATTTGTTATTCTTCTCAAAATAGTTCCTTATCCGTATTTTATGCCCACTTGTGCTGTCGCTAACCCATGGTCCCTTTTTTTCTTCTTGTTAAGCTACATGCCAAGTTACAATATAAAGTGAGACAGTGGTCACATGACAAACCCACAGATAATGCCCATCTAGCTCATCACTCTCAGCAGCACTGGCTTCAGGTGCTTTGGGAAAACACATCCATCCATCCATCCATCCATCTTCCATTTATCCAATTCAGAGCCACAGGGGGCTGGAGCCTATCCCAGCTGCCATATGGCGATAAGCAGGGTACAACCTGGACAGGTCACCAGTCTGTCGCAGGGCCAACACAGAGAGACGGACAACCATCCAAACCCACATTCACACTGATGGGCAATTTGGAATCACAAATTAATCTAACTCCACTAACTGCATGTCTTTGGACTGTGGGAGGAAGCCAGAGCACCCGGTGAGAACATACAAACTCCACACAGAAACGCCCCGGCCAGATGGTGGATTCGCACCCAGGACCTTCTTGCTTTGAGGCAACAGTGCTTTGGGAAAACCCATTGTACTTTATCTTCCAAACACCAAACAGCAAAATAACAAAGTCGGCAGATCATGAACATAACATTGCGGAGACACAGTATGTGTAGCCTATGCATTTCACTCCAATGAGGTGCCTTTTTGATGCAACTATGACACAGTCAGAGTTCTTCAAAATCTGAAATGCTTTGAAGAAAGTAGAATTTCTCCCACAAAACTAGCTGTTTGTACATCTACATTCAACAAGGTGCCAGAAACATCCTCAGAGATTTTATTCTATATATGATAGCATCATGCTGTTGCTACATATTTGTCATCTGCACATAAATGATGTGAATCTTCCATTCCACCACGTCCTGAAGGTGCTTTGATTGAAATTTGGTGGCTGTGGAGGCCATCTGAGAACAGTGAACTCATTGGGATGTTTAAGATGAGGTGATTTGAGTTTTGTGACATGGTATGTTACCTTGCTGGAAGCAGCCATTAAAAGATGGGTACACTGTGAAAATGAAGGGATGGACTTGGTAAGCAACAGTACTCAGGTAGGCTGTGGTGTTTGAGCAATGCTTAGTTAGTACTAAATGCCACAAAGTGTGCTAAGAAAATATCGCCCGCACCATTAAACCACCCCCACCAGCCTGAACTATTGATATAATGCAGGATGGACCTATGCTTACATGTTGCTTACTCCAGATTCTGGCCATACCGTCTAAAAGTTGCAGAAGAAATCGAGGTCTCCTGCTGCTGTAGTCCATCTGCTTCAATGTTCACCATGTTGTGCATTCAGAGATGATCCTCAGCATACCTTGGTTGTAACAAGTGATTATTTGAGTTACTGTTGCTTTCCTATCAGCTCAAAGCAGTCTGGCCATTCTCCTCTGACCTCTGATATCAATGAGGCATTGTCTCCCAGAGAACTGCTGCTGACTGGATAATTTCTGTTTTTTGACCCTTCTTTGTAAACCCCAGAGATGGTTATGTGGCATAAGTACATTTCTAGGTATACCTACAAAAGTGGTCTGTGAGTGTATTATAGAGTTTTAGTTATGCTGAATCTGCTGAAAACAAGCCATATCAACTGCAATGTTTCTAATGTATGATGGACACGTGATTCTTTTATTTTATTTTATTTTATTTTTAATCAGATAACTTGGGACTCTGACCATTGGGATTGTGTGGACTGCAGCATATTGAATGTACATATAGGATCAGTGAGTCAGCTTGTTGCTTTCCGCCTTGGGGAACTAGATGTATGTGGGACATTGGCTGCCTGTGGGTCTGGCTGGAAAAACCTCTCACCCTCAAGACCTTTCCACAGTGCTCTCCACTGCCAAATACACACACACACACACACATGCACGCGGGCACTAGACACATACTTTCACTGAATTCTATCTACAGCATCCCCAACTATGTGTGTGTGTGTGTGTGTGTGTGTGTGTGTGCTTGTGCGTGTGCATCTGTGTCAACCTCACCGCACAACGATGCAGAGAGTCGTGTGGCTGGCGTCATTCTGTGGTAAATTAGTAGTCATGTTATAAACAGATGATTTTAGTCTCTGATTACGAGCGCACCAAATGATGGCTTAGCCTAAACACCAGCGACTCTGCCTAAAACGCTCCCTCTTTTGATTACATGGAGGAGTTTTTGACAATAATTATTATCCTAAAGATAGTTGCAAAAAATGACAGGAAAACTTTCACCACTGGATCACCTCAGAATACAATGGAAAGATTTGTCAAAAGGCTAGAGAAGAGTGTTGCAGTTGCAAGTCATGGACATAAACTTTAAAAAAAAAAAAAAAGGCCATGTCAGTTAACTGGATTTAGTCCATTACTATGAAGTCATTTTTTGCTTCTTATCATGTTTCAGATGATTGTTTTTACAACTATTTTATTTCAGAAACCTACAAATTTATCTTGTACTTCACTGTCAAAAATATGCTTGATCTGGACCACTTCTCAATATTAATGTGCAATAATCTATAAAATATATTATAGAATATAGACTATATCAGTAAAATGGGCCATCTGCTTGCACAGTTACTACTTTAAGGACAGTTTATTGCTAAGCTAAATTTTGGACTGCTGCTTGTACATGCATTAGGACTTTATAGTAAAGATCTGACTGCTTCAAATAAAGGAATTAAGTGTTGTTCAACATTTTCCCCTCTCATCTTCCTTCTCTTTCATTATTTTTTTTTCTTTTCTAGCTTGTCCACGAGTAAAATACACCACTGCCAGTATCAGAGGGAAAAGGGTGGAGCATGAATTACATCCTCTGCACAAACCAACCTCCTCTCTTTCATAAATGCGCACATGCACAATTTTCTCTTTGCCACCAGATTAAACCATATCATTTCAGGAAAACCAACCAAGCTGGGTGTTGTCTTTTCTGGTACAAAACCATGCCACGCAGCTGGTTAAAGAGGTGGCTGGGGAAATACCTTTAACCGAAACTATGACTATTTATGTTAGTCAGAGAGAATTAAGTAGGACAAGGCTTCTCCTAAATCTGTGTGTGTGTGTGTGTGACTGTGTACACCCACGCTTTAAAAGTGGAAGGCAGGGTTGAAAAGAAAATGTGAAAGTTTGATGATAAATAAAAGAGTGAAAGCAAAAGCAGACATGAAAGACGCTGTGACATTAGGCAGGCCAGGCCTCTCACACTAACCTCTCACATTGACCTTTAACTGGCTCGCCATCAGTGACAGAAGATGATCCACAACACTGCACCAGAGGAATGTAAGCCATGTTGTTCCCGTGACAGACAGATCCTTAAAGTAATCCCAGTGATTTTAGGCTGGATAACTTAAGGATAATCATTTAAGGATAAAGTTACCCTAAATGATCTAAAAAGATTCAGTTTTAATACCAGCTAAGATGGTGTCCACAAAGCAATTGTAAAAACACATCTTTTTCTCAAAGTTTCTAACATTCATTCTTGTTTGCTAACAAAATGAAAGAAAACAGGATTATTGTGTTTTATTTTGCACAGTGTAAAATGAGATTTCACCTTATACTTTTTGTAACTTTCCTACTAGTGGTCAGGTAACACACTTTTAACATGTTTTAACACCAGTAAAAGCCATTTACACAGTACAGCTGTCATCATTAACCTTGACTTATCTTTAGTTACTGCTGGTTAACAGGGAGTATTCATGATATGTGATTATATTACTATTTCATACCTTTTTGTTAACATAATGAAAAAATAATCTCAACAACTAAGAAAAGAAAAGAATTGTGTATTTAGCTATAAAACCTACTTTATTGGTAACCACAAAGAAAAAGTAGGGACACATTATTTGGATGGGATTAACTGCATAACTAGGTTATGTTTGCACCACCACTTACCAGATGTTGCTGTGCACCAACAGGAACATGTCCAAAGAGTAAGAAACTGATGTTAGTATGGACAGATGTTGTTTTCACACAAAAACCTCATGTGTACCTTTGGTGGCTAAGGCCATAGTGAACGCCAATTCACTGGTCCCTAGGGAAAAATAAGTATTCTCCAACTGGTTGCTGGCAGTCACAGTCAAACCCCTTGATAAACCCAATCAAGCAGGTTTTGAGACCTGTCTGTGACCTCCTAGTAACCACCAGTCACTAGGGACAAATGTGTCTTCCCTTAGCGGTTGGCAAGTGGTTGCAGCAAGTTGCTTGGTATCACTAGGCGAAATAATTGCAAAGAGGCATGTGGTGCTGCACTGAAAAGCTGCTTGAAATTGCTTTGGCAGTTTTCAGATTACTGCGGCCACCCATAGATCGCATGAAACAGTCTGACCACTCTGCAAACACTTGCCAACTACTCGCTAAGTGGTCATGACTAAACAGTTTCAAAGACATTTCTTATCACTGCTATGCAGACGATACGCAGCTGTACTTTTCTGTTAAGCCAAACAACCTCAACAGTCTCGCCTACCTCAGTGAATGCTTCACTGCAATCATGTGCATGTGTATTCATTTTTCCCTAGCAAAATGAGGTTGTCAAGAAGTTGCCAACCAGTTTCTAGGCCTGTGTGACTGAGGCCTAATGTTTGCAGCACCATCACAGCTAACACCTTTGGCAGAGATGGTACTGAATGCATAATGTTTTCATAATTTTATGGATGGAAGATGGAATCAAATCACCAAGAAAACCTAGTCAACTGTAATTGATGGCATTTTGCAATGAGATGTACTGTCTTGGTTGCCTCGGGGCAACTTGTTTATACTAGTCTCAGTGTCTCTCTTCCACTCCCCTGTCTGCCAAGTTCAACAACTGATCAGCTCTCAGTACAGCACAAACACAAATGCTTCACAAGCACATTTGGTTACCTTTAAATTGGCCAATCTGGCCAAATGTGAAGGTAACTGATATTTTGGGGAAAAATAGGGACAGCATGTGCTGGCACTGAATTTCAGAAGAGGCCCTTTTTTATTTTTTAAAGAAAAACTATCTTAAACCCAGACCTATTGCCACAGTTTGTTTTAGAGCTGTGCTAGCCCTGGAAAGTCAAAAGCAGTCAAAACACAACAAAATTTAGTTGCCAAGTTACTGTTCTGGCTGATGCACAGAATTCTTGTTTGCATCTACCTACAAGTGGCCAACTGTGTCATTAATAACAAAGATTTCCTGAAAGTTTCACTGAGAACCTTTAACACCAATTTAATGGTACAACTACTGAATACACTTTGAGGAAAGCATGCCATAATCTTTTGATCAATCTCCACTTTCTTTCCAAAAACTACCTTTTAACAGGATATCAGACTAAAGATTACTTCAAACAACTTTAACTGGTGAGGGATGAGAGGTACAGTGTTTGTGTGTCAGTGTGCGCAAGGTATCCCACTGTGGGAACATCAACAATCTTTTACACCTAGTGAAAAGATATGGCCCTCGGTGTTAAAATCACAGCCAAGTCCTAGCTGAAGCACTTAAAAGCTGGCAGTCAAGGGCACTCTGAATTCATCTCCTTACTTCCTTAGCTCAGTCTTGATTGGCACAAACATGTTTATGATAAACCCTCAATTGCAATACCACCTTAAAAAAACATGCTCCAATATTTCTCAACAGTAATTAAAGCATCACAATGTAATCAGCTTCACTTCAAGTTACATCTTCTAGGAGTAACTTAATTCCCTCTTCTTTCATACACTCTAATTCCCTGTGCTGCTTCAGACAGATACTTACATTAATCAAGCCTGACTTGAGCAGTTGTCATGCTGAGAGGGAAAGCTACTCTTGACTCTCTTCGTGTTTGAGGATAATTGGTACTGATTACCACCTCTCACTGTGTTTGCGCACTGCTCACTGATGAGGAATGGCTTAAACACAAATATGTGCATATTACACAAAGCGTGTTTGTGAGCCTAGAGTTGCATGCAGATACGCACAGTTTCGCCCATTATCTCCTGCAGTACGTACCTGCAAGTGGAGGAAGTTTGCTTATTTGAGACGTTTTGTCTCTTAAAGACATTCCAGAGGGGGTTTCCCACGCTGTGGATAGTGCTGGTAGCTGTTAAGGCTGGAGGTTGATGGGCTTAGGGCCTTAGACCGTTTGTACTTTGTGTTGTCAAACTACTGAAAATACCTTTTCTATCTGCTGCAAGACATAACGCACATTCCTCTGAGATATGTCCAGACATGTTATTAAAGACCATGCAGACACACACGCACACACACACACACACACACACACACACACACACACATACACACGTTTTCTCACAGATTGGGTTGTTAGAAAGGAAGTGGGTTTTAAGCACATATATGTGTAAGGGTATTTGGATGAGAGGATTTAATGTTGCATGGTTACCACTGTATTTTTATTGTTGTGTCTCAAATCAGCACACTGCTGCTAGATACAAGGGCTACAGAGTGGCGCCAGCTTTACAAAGAGGGCAGCAACATGCTTTAAAAAAGGGGCTGGATAATCTGGCTATCATTAGAGACGCCATTAAAACAGAAATCACAAGCGTGGAGCTGCCCTGAACTGTGTGGCTGCAAAATAGATCTTATCAATGTGGCTCCTGTTGCCAGACGAGTAGTGATGAAAAACAACAATTTGCTCTGTCTGTTGATGCATAAGACACACACACACACAAACAGGCACTATTCACTGTTAAGGCCCTCTGCAGCATCTCCAATGCTCCCACTGTCAGCTTATATCAGAAGTGTTTTGTGTGTGCGTGCGTGTGTTCGTGTGTGAAACCAGACACCCCAGACAGTGGAGTGCCAAAGAAGCAGAGCAGAGAAGAAGGACCCATCCCCTCCCTTTCTTTCTCACCACCAGCTGCCAGAGAGGGGCAGCGCTGTGCCCTGGGAAACTGATTTATACCCTGCAGGTGTCTGGCATATTCACGTGCATGCATGCATACAAGTCTATGCACGTGTAATGTCAGAACAAACTGGCTTCTTCAGTCTATTTACTGGTGAGTTAAGGATGTGATGTGAAAAACACTGAGATGAATGCCTCACACTTTGAGCCAAAACAATTAATTCTGCACTGTAAAAGAGCCTCTTTCTGTGGTGTAATGGCACTTAGATTTAGTATGTGCCTGGTGCCTCTTTACAAAGCACATGACAAATTTTGTTAGAGGCTACACAGCATTGGATACCAACTGCTGTATATCAAAATATAGTGCTCTATAATATATTCTCATAAAAAGATATAAATATACAGTATAGTGCCACTGAGTTTATGTTTGTGCAAACATTAACAATTGATTCTGAAGCCTATACATTTTTTTGATTGCAGGAGCAACTGCCTATCCAAGCAATATAGCAGCCTATTTTTAAGGTAAAACATGAAATAGTCAGAAAATGGATTCTATTGGTTTGTGTACTGAGACGCAAAATGTTATGAAAAACAGTGCAGCACTGAAACAAATGTATTATGACTGACAGAACATTTTGTGGCTGCACATCTTATGTTTTCAAGACTCTTCTGTTGAGATAAGGCAACAAAGGTAACAGAGCTGTGACAGTGGTAATCTAGGTAGATGAAGAGTTATCTCTTTGTTGCATTTTTGAGCAAAAATAAATTGATTTTATATGATATTATTCTATGTGATTTATATAGATACACAGGGCTGGACAGTCCTAATCCCAAACAATCCCCAGAAGGGACTGGTCCTATCCAACTACCAGCCAATCATTTGCCTCAGCACAACATGGAAGCTCCTGTCGGATATCATGGCAGCTAAGATGAACAGGCACATGAGCAGGGCTCAGAAATTAATTGACAGTAACACTCAAGGAGCAAAACACCAGCTACTGGTAGATAGAGCAGTCACTCGAGACTGGAAGACCAGACTCACCAACTTGTGCACCGCCTGGATTGATTACAAGAAAGCCTATGACTCAGTGCCTCACACATGGATCCTGGAATGCCTAGAACTGTACAATATCAACATGACCCTGATCATTATCCAATGGGGATGTGGAAAACAACACTAGATGCCAGCTTCAAGCCAATTGCACAAGTCACGATCAAGTGCGGGATTTACCAAGGAGATGCTCTGCCCCCACTGCTGTTCTGCATAGGCCTGATCCCTCTCAGCCAGATCATTAACAAGACTGGCTACTGATAATGACTACGGAATAGAGCAAACATCAGACATCTCCTCTACATGAATGACATCAAGCTGTATGCCAGGAGCGAATGAGACATCGATTCGCTGGTCCACACCACTACATTGCTACAGCAATGGCATCGGAATGTCATTAGGACTGTAGAAGTGTAGTCGGATAGTAATAAAGAGAAGAAAGATAGTCAAAACTGAGGGGATTGCACTACCAGAAGGCAACATTGCAGACACTGAGTACAACTACAAGTACCTTGGAATCCCAGAGGCAAATGGGAACCATGAAAAGACCGCTAGGAAAGCTACAAATGCCCAATCAAATACCTGAAGAATGTAAGACAAGCCCTGAGGAGTCAGCTGAAGAGGAAGAACAAGATCCAGGCAATCAACTCCTATGCCCTGCCAATCATCAGCTACCCTGCAGATACCACTATCCTGGATGAAACAACAAAAATCAATGAATACATCAGGAAGATGGGCCACAACTGATCACATGCTTAGTGAATACCTCAGGTAGCAGAAACCCAAGAAAGAAGAGGAGAAAGAACGGGAACCATCATGGAAGGACAGACCTCTGCACGACATGTACCACCGGCAGATAGAAGAAGTGGCTGATATTAAAAAAATCCTACCAATGGCTGGACAAAGTTGGACTGAATGACAGCGTAGAGGCACTAATTGTGGTAGCACAGGAACAAGCTGTAAGCACAGATTGATAGAGGCTGGGATGTACCACACCAGGCAAAACCCCAGCCTGTGCAGAGATGCCCCAGAGACAATCCAGCACATAACAGCAGGGAGCAAGATGCTAGCAGGGAGGGCATATGTGGAATGCCATAACCAAGTGGCTGGCATAGTATAGAGGAAAATATGTGCCAAGTATGGCCTGGAAGTCCCGAGGTCAAAATGGGATACCCCCCCAAAGGTGGCTGAGAATGACCAAGCTATCCTGTGGGACTTCCAGATACAGACGGACAAATGGGTGATGGCTAACCAACCATACCTAGTAGTAGTATACAAGCAGAGGAAGAAGACCATAGTGATAGATGTAGTAATACCAAGTGATAGCAACATCAGGAAGAAGGCACAGGAGAAGTTCGAGACATACCGAGGGCTGAGAGCAGAGCTAGAAAGGATGTGGAAGGTGAAGCTAACAGTGGTCCGCATGGTAATCAGAACAGTCGAATAAGTGACCCCCAGATTGCGAGAGCAGCTCCAGCAGATTCAAGGAATTACATCCAAGATTTCTGTCCAGAAGAGCGCAGTCTAAGGGACAGCTAAGATACTGAGCAGGACCCTCAAGCCCCCGAGGCCTCTGGTAGAGGACCCGAGCTTGAAAGACAAAGACTACCCACAGGACAAGTGGTGAAATTTATATGTATGAAATCAGGAACAGTTGTGATGCTTTCAGAATAGATGCATGCATGTCCAGACTATTACACGCCAAGAGTGTGTCCAACCATCAAGTGGTTTAAAGAACAAATCAGCTAATAGTCTCCATTTTTATTACTGTCAACAAATTCCATGAAAATATCAAAAATAATGACTGTAGCCAAATCCTTAAAAAGCATGATCCTCTGTGTATTAGTTGCCTTTTTTAGTGTGGAAAAAGTTGTAACATAAATAAACATTACACCCTTGCACTGGGTGACATGTTCCTTTGATATTTTTATGACCCACTTTCAAACATTCACTAATGGACTAATGTGTTCACAGACAGAAAATATTGACATACGAACCTGTTGTCGGTATTGGTCTGTAATTGATGTGAAAATGTTTTGAAGTGCCACAAAGGCTTTTCAGTCAAGCAACTCACATTTGAAATGATTGATTTATTACAGCAAAAAAATACAGTTTGAGCTTAGTGCCTAGGTTCTGAGCTCCCTGTTAACATGATACACACTGAAATGTGTAGTGATGAGTAAAGATTCCCCTGGAACCTACTGATGGATGTTGGGTTGGTGGAGGGGTTGCAGCAATTTGGGAAGTTAACATGTATGAATTGTGAACACAGCATTCATACTTGTTATTGTAATTGTGATACATTAGCAGTTTTCTTTGTTGTTCAAAAAATGTGGCAAAGATGTTTTCAGGATAAACTGAAATATAGACCCAGTGTAATGATGGCCCACAGGTAAAGACTCAAATCAAAATTACTGCATTTCCTGTCTTAGACCCTGGGGGTGTACCTGTTTACCTGCATGTCTGTGCACAGATTGCATGCTGTGGGTCTCTGATAGATGCACACAAATACTTTTCCTTGGAAGGAAGATTATGATAAAATTCAGATAAAACAAAAGGGACCTGGCTTTTTTTTTTTTCACGTCTATGAATATACAGGAAAGATTTTATTTATTTATTTTTATTTCTGCAGTTGCCGTCTTGTCTCTATCCATCTTGGTTCTCACTTAAAGCACCCCCACCCCTGATCTCACACAACACCACCACAGAGCTCTTCTCTTGTTTCATGTTCCCAGACTGATAGGCTCGATAAAGGGTATAGTATTAGAAGAGACAGTGGGGGGAAAAGGATGGGATGATAAGAAAGAGCACTGGTGGAGTGAGTAGTGGGGTGTTGAGGGTGGTCAGGTCAATGCAGAGTGCTGAATCAGCTCTTCCCAGAAAGATCTATTCCAGAGTTTCCCCAGGAAGCAGTTATGTTCTCATGGCTGTACTCTTTATATAACGGAAATATTCATAGGACTGTACAGCACTTAGTGACAGGGATCACATTACTAGGATGGTAAAGAGGCTCCACATAACTGCTCATATATCCAACAATGAATCTAAAAATGAAGCTCATTTGATTAGAATTATAAAGGCAGGTGCTGGGATGTTGTTTTTAGCTATGTCACCATGTGGTGTTATTTCCATCTGTGCCAGAGGAAATATATGAAGTCCAATAAACTTAAATAAAATGTCTTTCCACATCTGTCAAAACAATACTGTTTGTCTACGACTCTCTCTTCCTCATGTTGCTCTCACATTCAGCTGAATCAGTGCATCCAAACAATAGAGAGAAACCTAGAGTAGGTCAAGGCTGTCAAACCCATCATTTAAAAGCCAGCTGAGCTGACCAAACCGGCCAGAAACGTAGATGAACGCTTCTAATTGGCTGTCAGGAAGGAAGTGGATGAATACCAGGAAGCGAGGTTCATTGAAAAGACCCAACATGGCCTTGCTTGCTAGTAGCGTGAAACATGAAAAATTTCCTGAGTCTGCCTAAGTCTGGCTCCTGTTGCTTAGCAACACTGATTAAGTATAATCACAGAGAGACTTTTATCTGCTCGTGACTGCAAAGTGTGTCCTGCCCTTTAGAGAGGTCACCCCAGATAATCTGAGTGTATCTGAGCATCACTGCACCAATTAACTAGTCTGTTCTAGCTATCCTAATCTGACATTTAAGTCACTTTAATGGAAAAAAATCTTTCCAGCTGGAGTGCTGGAAGGAGTCCAGAGATGCACAAGGAGCCAACCTTCAAATGGATAGCGACCAAATTTAAAACAGGTTTGATTTTTACTTTTAAACAAGTCTGTAGGGCTGCTCAGCAAATTCTTCAGTTCTGTGTACAGTTTTTTTTTTCACAGTAGGGTTAAATTTTTAACTTCATTAAAAAAAAAAAATTTTTTTAAAGCCTTTTAGGATGAGGATAACCTGTGCATGGCCAGTATAAACTTTAGTGTTTATCCAATCTATTCATTACACAGTTACCATTGTGTTTTTGGCTTTGAAAAAAAACTAAAAAAAGGACAACGCTATGACATTATATTTAGGTGAAAGGTCACATCCAAGAAATGGGTCTCTTTGCAATAGGGGACTCAACTGGTTGCACGCTGGTTATGTTCCTGTATAAAAGCAAGTGCCCGTGTTGTATTGCAGTTAAATCTCTATCCTGCAGCAACTACATCACTGTTTGTAGAGGAATTAGTGAATTTCTGTTTCCAATCTATGAGGTTCTGGTTTGACTCTGAATGTGTCACGGTTCTGGGCCGGTGGCCCAGTGTTTCATGTTTTGTATTCAGGTCTGCGTCCTTGTCTTGTGTCAAGTCTGCGTCTCTGTTCCTCTGTGTCACTTCCTGTTTTCTTTTGACAGTCTCGTGTTCCCTGTGCTTTGTGTTTAGTTTACTTCCCCCTGCGAATTTAGGTTAATTTGGTTCATCTGTGTTCCCTCCTGTGTTCTATTCCCTCATCAGTCCTCTTGTGTATTTAAGCCCTTGATTTTCCTTTGTTCTTTGTTCGGGTCCTCGTCTGTTCATCTGTGTGATGTCGGCTGCGTGTTCTGTTTGTTTTGAAGTTTTCAAGTGTTCCAGTTTTTGAGTTTTGTCTGGTGTAGCTGTCCCTGCCCAGCCTCTTTAATTAAAGCTGTTTTTTGAGTTCACCTCTTGTCCTGCGTCCTGCTCTGGGGTCCTCCCTGCCTTGCCTGCACCAGCCGTGACAGTAGGACCCGAACCCGGAAATGGACCCCGCGGACTATGATCGCCATGAACGACAAGAGGTAACGGAGTATTACCTGCACGAACAGATGCGGTGGAAGCCCTGGCTTATTCCTGAATGCCAGTCTCCGTACGTCGGCACGCGCCTGGCCCTGGGAGGGCCCGGCTGGAGAAACAAGCCTCGGCGATCGCCACCCACAGCACCGCCACTAGCCTGCTCTTCCCCCTCTGCCGCTGCGACGTTCCCGGTTCAGACCGGCAGACGGAAGCGCAGCTCGCGGCGGAACAAACAGCAGCCCTCACCCGCTGCCTCTGTGTGTTCTGCACAGCCCCAGCCTGGAGACGTCACACAGGCTGTGCAGACACAGACCAAGACCACCGCTAACCCCGTTTGTACAGCACCTGGACTTGCTGTGAATGTGATGGCTCCTACTCAAACTCCTACCACTCTGAGTAAGGTAAAGACTGATTTTGTGGACAGTAAGGTGAAACAGGCCGTACAGGATTGTGTATTCGATTTGGGGGACAGTTGGCTGGCCCATCCTGATGAGGAAAGCAGGAGAGGCATCACCTGCAGTTTAGGTGGACTTGTGACTGGTTTTCCCTGGCTTTTGGACTCCTTGCCTGCATTAGTCAAGGATTGGGTGGCCGGGATCATTCAGTCTGAGGCGCCAGTAACCTGCCCTCCACCCGTTTCAGTTTCGCATGAGGGAGCGGCCGTGGACCGGCCCACTTCAACTCCTGTTTTGTTTCCGCGGGTGGGGGCGATTTAAGGACTGTTCCGGGTCTCAGCCGCCCGGGGTGACTGGGTGCCCTCTTAAGCAGCCCCAGCCGTCAGATGAGACAGCTGCGCGCCCTGCAGAGCGCTCCCCACAGCCACCACAGTCTTCAGCCTCCCTCTTTTTGGCCTGCTCGTCTGCATCCGTGTCTGCACCTCTAGCCAAATCAGTGCCACCAACTCTAACACGTCCACAGTCTCAGTCATCACCCCCTGCTCTGGGGTCCCCAGCTCTGGCTCCAGCTCCCTCTCCAGTCCCCGCTCTAGCCCCAGCTCCCTCTCCAGTCCCCGCTCTAGCCCCAGCTCCCTCTCCAGTCCCCGCTCTAGCTCCTGCTCCCTCTCCAGTCCCCGCTCTAGCTCCTGCTCCCTCTCCAGTCCCCGCTCTAGCTCCTGCTCCCTCTCCAGTCCCCGCTCTAGCTCCTAGCTCCCCTCTCCAGTCCCCGCTCTAGCTCCAGCTCCCCCTCCAGCCCCCTCCCTAGCTCCAGCTCCCTCTGTCTCTGTAGCTTCTGCAGCCTCGGGTCCCCTTGTGGCTTCGCACCCCTCGCCTTGTGCTCCCTCAGTCCCTTTAATCCCCTCAGCTGCTCCGGTCCCCTCTCGAGCTCCCTCTTTAGCTGCTTCAGTCCCCTCAGCTTCGGTCCCCTCTAGCCCCTCCGGCTCCCCTCAGCTTCAGCTCCCCTCTAGCTTCGGTCCCCTCAGCTCCAGCTCCTTCTCTGCGCTTCGGTCCCCTCAGCTCCGGCTCCTCCTCAGCCCCTCCGGTCCCCTCAGCTCCCTCTCTAGCTTTAGCTCCAGCTCCCTCTCCTAGCTCCCTCTCCCTCTTTGGCTTCAGTCCCTGTAGCTGCAGCTCCCTCTTTAGCGTCAGTCCCTTCAGCTGCAGCTCCCTCTTTAGCGTCAGTCCCCTCAGTCCCCTCAGCTTCGGGCCCCTCAGTCCCCTCAGTCCCCTCAGCACCCCCATCCAGGACATCCCCGGCGGAGGACCCCGCTCTTCGCTGCCGCATGCCACACGGCCGTCCGCCTGAGGGTCCCGCTCCTCTTCGCCCTCGTCCTCGCCGCCGCCGCTGGGAGCGCGGTCGGCCTCCGGCTCTTCGTCGCCCTCGTCCTCGCCGCCGCCGCTGGGAGCACGGTCGGCCTCCCCCATCGCCTGGGGCTCCTCTTCGTCCTCGTCGCCGCCGCTGGGAACGCGGTCGGCCTCCCCCTTTTCGTCTGGACTGTGTTTTCGGACTCTGGGGCCTGGGAGGCCCCTTCTGACCTGCTGTCCTCTGGGCTTTCGTTTTTGGACTCTGGGGCCTGGGAGGCCCCTTCTGACCTGCTGTCCTCTGGACTTTCGTTTTTTGGACTCTGGGGCCTGGGAGGCCCCTTCTGACCTGCGGTCCTTGGGACTTTTGCTTTTGGACTCTGGGGCCTGGGTGGCCCCTCCTGTACTGCTGTCCTTTGTTTTGTTTTTTGTTTTGTTTTTCGGGGTTTTCTTGTGTTTGTTTGTTCTGTTTACGTACACAACAACAGATTTGCAACAGACAGCAAAAGATTTGCGATTTTTGCCAATTGATCACAGCTAATCATTGCTTTATTACAAAGAGATTGTATGTAATTGCAAACTTGTCCCCATCAAATTGCAGACTGATAGCAGACTGATTGCTGTCTTGATGCACCAAAGTCGCTTTGAAGCGACTAACTGTGGATGGTCACAGACCTGGTCCCTGTCTTCGAAGCAGCAATTTCAAAGGCAATGTGATGGCAATAATTTTGGTCATGTGGCAGTCTCCAATCACTGTTTTCCTTAGTATGACTCTTGTATAAGCTTTTATAAACATCTCTCTATTCACACACGTATTATAGGAAGAAAACAAACCAATGTACAGTATAAATGAATGCACAGAGCACATAAAGTCAATGTAAATAAGAACACACATCTCTTCTGATGCTGCTGGCTGTGTTTTCATTACCAATGTATCAAAAACACAATTATTTAGACTGTCGGTGTCTCCACAAAACATTTCAGACAATCAGCACTCTACCTATTTTTTTTATTTAGCACTCTATCTCCATATCTTCCCTTCTACCTCCTATTCTGTCTTGCTCTTTCTCTGCCTCTCCTTGAAACATGTCTGTCCCACTTTTCTGCCTCAGTCTTGTTCTCTGTGCTTGAATGGAACCAACAGGTAAACTTTTCTTCTTCCAAAATTTGCTGGCTTTGCAAGCACAAAGACAAGAGAAAGAGAGAGAGATCAGCTGTATTATTCTTACAATAACTTAATATAGATGTCAAATGTGTTCATTTTGTATTTGTATGGTGGGGTATTAATTTCTCTCGTATGTCTGATGTAAAACACAATGAAAAAACAGAAATAGAAATAACATTTTTTTTAATCAAAACTGTAGTAATTACTTATTGTCCTGTTCATCATTTTCTTTTGATGAGAGAGGCAAAACGAGTATGTTACTCCATATTCTGAAGTTGTCTCAGTTGTATCAAAGCACACTGTAACACCGGGCCCTTCTTTATCTTCTTTTAGCTCTGTGCCATCTAAAAGATGTTTTCTTATCTAGCAGCACCTTAAAGCAACATAACAGCATGAGGCAGTCAGACTTCTTGTTTCTTTGCTGACAAGACAGACAACAGGCACAAACATATATAAACACTCTGTGCCACAGGACAGAAAGAGACAGCTAACATAACCACTGCGGTTATTAATCAAACCACTGATATGAGGAGACAGCAGGATGTGTGTGTGTGTGTTTAAGACAGCTGTGGCTGTCATACGTTTGACGTAAATTTTTACCAGGTGTTGCCTCCTGGGCGTCACTGAGGAAGGCACTGTGGGCGCTACATTTTTCCGGGTGTGTTTGTGTAGATGTGCGTCTGTCTCAGGGGAAACCATTGCTTTCACGAGTGAGTGTAGGTTGGGGTTTTTTTGGGGGGTTTTTTAAACTCAGGTTTCAGTGTTGGTTTATTGTACAAGTATACGTGTCAAGTCATGCCTTCATCCAGGCGAGAGTTAGCAGTAGATCTCGTGCTGTGCCTTATAAGTAGCTGGTATGAAGAAAAACAAAGCTGATTTTCCTCACATGTGCATTCTTCTCATGCCAAAGCACAGCCAACGCCTAGATTAAACAAAGGAAGACTATCTTTTACTTATTATATATTTGTTCAGGAAGTTACAATGAGAAGAGAGGTAGATACAGCCACTGCTCATCCTATCTATACATTTAACATTTAAAGAATGCCAGCCAGGTAAACTACTAAAAGCCACCTCAAAAAAAGGGAGAAAGAGAGGGAGAGATTGTGCCCATATAAACTACTTTCACCAGAACTGCCTTAATTCTTCCATTCAAGGAAACTTTCCTCAGAGATGTTGGGCCATACTGACGTGATAGCATCACAAAGTTGCTGCAGATTTGTCGGCTGCACATCCATGATGCAACTCTCCTGTTCAAACACATCCAAAAGGTGTTCTGTTGGATTGACATCTGGTGACTATGGGTGCCATTTGAGTGCAGTGAACTCACTGTCATATTTAAGAAATCAGTTTGAGAATATTCAAGCTTTGTGACATGACGCGTTATCCTGCTGGAAGCAGCCATCAGAAGATGGGTACACTGCGGCCACAAAAGGATGAACGTGGTCAGCGACAATACTCGGGTAGGCTGTGGAGTTGGCGCTATGGGCCCCAAAGTGTGCAAAGAAAATGTCACCCACACCTTTACATCTACATAAGTCTCTTCAGTATTAAAGCTATCTTTAAGTTTAAACCCTGTGTCCCGCGTCTGGGTCCACACTCTACCTGCCACACAGCTGGAATATGACACCATTTCTTGTTGCAAGAACCACCAGTAGTCGGCCATCATGCTCAGATTAAATTTTCCTTGATATTGGTTTTCCATCGATTTTATATCTTGATGAAATCTTTCCGCATGCCCATCGCTGACAGATTTGGTGGAAAAAAAGTCGAGATGAGAATGCACAAAGTGCATCTTCAGTGACATTCTGGCACTCATTAGCTGATATGTTTTCAGTATGTTATCCACATGATCAGCACAATTCTCTACTCTGTAATTGCCAGGAAAATTCTGGACAACATGCCCGAATGCTTCCCAGGCTGCTGATTCAGTTGACTTCAGTTTCCTTTTGAACTCATCAAGTATCAGTTCATGGATTTCAGGACCAACAAAAACACCTTTTTGGTTTCACTTTTCTGGAGACCAAAACTTCTTTCTTGAATGCTGAAACGTATCACCGTTTATGTCCAGTCATCCTAGCTGTCCAATACTGGAAACATCACAACTAAAAAATCGGGACATGCTAGATGAAAACGGTTTTCAGAATTGGAGTCAGCAAGTGAATTTGTTAAAGTACAGGTGAAAGAATCACTGTAGCAAAATGCTTGTTGATCTGTGTGTTTTATAGACAGTGAAACCAATCATGGTCATTTTGACCCCAGTGAATGTCGTGCCGCATTCAAGCTCTGAGGTGAAACATTGAAAGAAGTGCAACCATGAGCGTGCTTGTAGTTCTTCTTCCTTTTTTTTTTTCTATTTTAACATGTGCAACCTTGCTAGCATAGCATAAGTTGAACTTAATGCATGTCCATCTATTAAACTGCAGGGAGCAACTAAGTAGTACTGAAGTAACTTGTTGATTTTTCAGTGGTTTCCTAATGAAATTAATGTACCTGCAAATGTGATTCATGGTAATTTTCTGTCCCATAAATGTCATTAGTCATGTATACAATATAACTCATGGGTAAACCTGAATAAAGTCAGTGTCCATGCGAATGAGCTCATACACAAAAGAGTTTTATGGCTTATCGCCTTGCTGGTGAGTCTGCTGTGTCAGTCATTTCCACGCTTATCACCATCACATTCTGGTAAAGCATTGATTATGACTAAACTCTTGAACAATGAGGGAGTGTGTGACTTCATATGGTGATGTGGCTGGACCTCAGAGAGACGTAGCTGTCACCTGCTGGCATCCCATGAACAGGAAGCAGGTCACTGACTGATTTTGTTTCACTTCCCCCTGCCAGCTCAAAAGCAGGAAGTCAGACCGAAGCAAGATTGATCACAAAGGACCAACTGTAAAATACAATACCACAAAAATTAATGCATGGCCACAGACCTATGTACATCACTTGACTGATCTGGGACCTCATGCATGATTCTAAAACATGATTCATGACCAAAGAAATGCTTGTATTGTTTTCTTTTGTGTACCGGACCCTAAATGAGTTTATTGTTTCACTATCTGCAGAAAAAGACATTTGGCAGATACCCTCGCTATGACCAAAATTCATCACATTTCCCACAAAGTGTTTTCTCATCAGAAAAAAGCCTTGATGGAAACAAAGGACTGTATTCTGTGCTTTCAAATGGAGTCAGCGAGTGCAGCGTCACAGCTTGGAAATAATAATGCACACAGGCACACATTCAGATCATTCAAAGATTAATCAGAAGCTCAGGAAGCACCAGGAAAAGTGCTGCACTAGTGTCTGTGTGAATGTGAAAAACTAATCACATGCAGCAGGCTCGCTGTTGTACAAACAATGAGAAACTTGCCGTGTTTCTGTTCTGTGCGCTAGTCAGTGAACGGACCTGGAGACACACAGTTAAGGATGTTGGAAAGGTTGGCAGGCAGTGGTATTTTTGTCATCCGGAGATGAGAATTCAGCATTGCGTGTGTGTGTGTGTGTGTGTGTGAGATTTTCTGGATGCCACTCTGAATGAGGTTAAAAGTAACTGATGATTAGTAAAACCCTTTTTTTCCCGCGAAGCAATTGTACAGTCACCACAGTAGGAAACATGACTTGAAATAGCAGATCTGTCATGCTCAAGTTGGCATGTGGAACAAAAAAATACACATTTCCATCATTTACTGTAGTCAAAGCCAAATAGTTGGGGGTGTAGTAACAATGGGTTTTTAAATGTCTGTTTTTATATCCATGGCATTACCCACTGAAGCCCAAAGAGCATATAATTATACACTGCTAAAAAAAAAATAAAGAAACACCTTTTAATCAGAGTATAGCATCAAACCAATTAAATGTCTGGGATATTGATCTTGTCAGTTAAGTAGCAGAGGCGGTTGTTAATCAGTATCAGCTAATAAGACAACCCCCCCCCCCAAAAAAAAACAGGAATGGTTTTACAGGAGGAGGCCACTGACATTTTGTCCCTCCTTTTTTTTTCTGACTGTTTTTTCACTAATTTTGCATTTGGCTAGGGTCAGTGTCACTACTGGTAGCGCGAGGATACCTGGACTATACAATGGTTGCACTGGTAGTCCAACTCCTCCAGAGGCACATATTGATGATTTGCTGTGTCTCCCAGCACAGTCTCAAGAGCATGGAGGAGATTCCAGGAGACAGGCACCTGCTCTAGAAGAGCTGGATAGGGCCATAGAAAGTCCTTAACACATCAACAGGACCATTATCTATTCCATTGTGCAAAAAGGAACAGGATGAGCGCTGCCATAGACCTACAAAATCACCTCCAGCAGGCCACTGGTGTGAACCCTTAAGGATTCCATGTTATATATTTATATATATATATATATATATATATATATATATATATATATATATATATATATATATATATATATAGGTGTGCATGACAGTGTGTGCATGACAGCAACTGGTAGCAATCTGCAGCAACCACTTAACCACTCATTTTTCCATAGAGAGACCAAGTAGTTGCCTGTCAGTCTCTCGGCCTATATGACGCAGGGCTTATCTATTTTGCAGATTACTTAACCTGTCTATGAGTCCTGAAGGTTTAGATGAACATGTCTGCCTTTGTTTAATATCAAGTATCCACTATCACCCAAAATTCATCCATCTATCAGTCCATTTTCTTTTTGGTCAGTTTATCCAATTAAAGCTTGAGGTGCTGTAGCCTATCCCAGCTGTCATAGGGCAAGAGGCAGGGTACACACAGGGTTAACACACAGACAATAGACAACCTTTCATACCTATGATCAATTTAGAATCGCCAATTAACCTAACCCCAAGGAGGAAGCCAGAGTACCCACAAACATACATGCAAACCTCACACAGAAAGACCCCCAGACTGGATTCAAACCTAGGACCTTCTTGCTGTGTGACAACAGCGCAAACCACCACACCACCATGCTGCCCATCACCCCAAATTTTGGTGATAACTCCCACATTAATGCTTAACTAATTTGTGTGTGAACAAATGTGTATGCAAAAAGTTATCTGCACCTGAATAAAGTGAATCTCAGTAGTTAAAATAGTCTCATCTCTAATCCATCAGACATCTTTCACCCCATTCACACACACATTTCCCTCAATACCACAAACGGAGCATAGCCAATTAAGTAAGATGACCAGCAAAGCTTGGGGTTACTGGAAGCGCACAAAAGGCTTTTGTGTAGCTGCCTCAGACTGGCACACACTGGTTGAATGTATGGGAAAAGATTAACCATGCATGCTCTACTATGTGGCCAGCAACCATCATCTACAAGCGTGATTCACTCACATTGCACTTTACTATATCTTCAATATGCGTTAAAGTCTATCCAGTAAATTCTTTGGAAAACCTCAGCTTGTAAAAAGATGAGTTTGACACCATTCCACATATTTTCAAGCAATGTTTTAGACAAATCTAACATTTTTATGATTTTAAAAGAGAAAACATGACATTGAAAATAGTGTCAAAACTACAGGAATATACACTGTAGCAGGGAGAGCGCACACTGTGAAGGGGGGGGGTGCAGGAGATTGAGTGGCGTGGGGGAAACTGGAGGGACAAAGACTGACCCTTCAGCAAAAAAAAAAAAAAAGAAAAACATCATTGTTCAGGCAGAAAAAGAATCATTACTAAATGAGACAAAGCAGAGGAAAAGAAAAGGAAAACAGTAAGAAAAGAGAGCCAGGACAGAGAAGTGGGCATGCCTTGGTTCATTTAGACAGACAATAGTTGAATGATACAGTTGCTACCCTGATAATGATTTTCCATATTTTGTATTGTTGTTAAGGAAACACAGAAAAGACAAGCGTGAAGCACGCAGCTTTATATATTCATATCTTGTGGAACCCTTCTATGTAAAGTTTAGCACAGGAATCATCTACTCAATGTAGCAGTTGTCATAATAGTAGTAAATGTACACTAGAGTAATTACTTTGTAGAATTTTATATATATATATATATATATATATATATATATATATATATATATATATATATATATATATATATATAAAAATAAAATTCACCCTATTCCTTTTCTTTTCTCATTTTTTCAAATTTACTTCTGATATTGGCTCTGAGATTTCAGTGTACTGCAGCTTGAGAAGCACAAAGACAAAGCGCCATCAAATAAAGAAAACGCCTTCGCCAATCTGACAACACACACAGCACTTAAACAAAATGCTGCAAATACAGAGACAAGCTGAGCTCTAAGAGACACTCAGTGAATACCTGCCAGTTCACAAAACCGATACATTGAAGAAAACACATGCACAAGCACAGAAGCTGACAAACATACAAATGACGACACTTGTTTTGATGCCATTTCATCCACCATTCCAAAATGATCTATACAAGGCCATATAAAACTGAATAATTCATCTTTTCATTCATATACACAAACACATACTGCCTTCCAACAGTATTCAGGGTCAAACCTAGGAGATTTAAAATCTAAAATCTGAATGAATATGCATGAGCTGCAAGATGGTTCAAAGGGTCTTTCAAGCAAGAAAGGTGTTATTTTTTTTCAAGAAAGTTAGCAAAACTAATACAATGCTCTGTCAAAATGGAAACAAAAATCTTGGGATAGCATGCCAAAATTTCCACTAGTTGTTTTTGCCTCTTGTGCTATGCTAAGTACTTTTCTCTCATGGGATGTGCAAAATGAATAGATACACTTTGGAAATGCTAATGCATGTTGTCGTTCAATCACAAGAGCAGGTTATGGGGATAGCATGTAAAGCTCAAAAACCGGAGATTTCCTAATGCTTATTTTCATGCAGTATGTACAGGGGGATGCTCCATCTGTTTCCTCTCTGTTCAGAGGAGGATAGAGGAACAAGGGTTACAACCCTTAAGGATTGCTGGATTGATGTCTCTCTCCTCTTTGATGGTGACAACATCAGTGTGGAATGTGGGTCTCATTATTACCACTGAAGGAAATGGTTCACAACAAAGTAGGCATTTCACTTAGACACACAGAAAGGGAGAGTGTGCTGCCTCATAATCTGACAGATGGCTTGTTGTGCAGAGCCATCTGCAAAGTTGTCTTTGGAAAAGGGTACATATTAACACACTCATGCACATATGCCAGGTGACTGAATGAAAAAAAAGTATTTATAACTTAATTTATCACCTAATCTTCCAGAGGCTAGCTTCAACCAGTCAGAAAAAAAAAGCTGTAGTCTGTGGACCTTTCACAGTCATTATAGCTAGTTACGCTTTTAAAAATTCCATTAAAAAGCTGTGTGCCAGAAAAATACCATACCATCATGTAAAAACACAGAAATTTCCCATTATGAAATAATGGGAAATCTCTGTATTTTTACAGTTTTAATAAAAAACATTTCTTGTAGCTTTAAATTTACATGAAATCTTGTGTATTTTTTTTAAAAGTTTTATTTTAAACTTTTTTAACTACACTATATTAAATATATTAAAATGATAAAGCACCCATAAAAAAGTCAAAATACTGTTGTTAAACCAATAAATGTATAATTATAATAATCTACTGTTCATTTTTGATTATATTAACTGTGGGTTTTTATATGCAACTTTACATAAAAATCTTGGATATTTAATAGATCTTTGATTGTTGAAAAAGTATTCCTGATATAAAGTTAATGGATTTACCTTTTAAAAAATATCTGGAAAATGTTATTGTGATTACAACATACTGTTAATTACACGTCTTATCAAGTACATACTGATTGATTAAGAAATATTAGTGTATTCAATCATGTATTTAATATGAACATTATAGGAGTTGCACTTAATAAAATATTAGCTTTACTTTGTTTGATAATCATAATATTGCTATATACAGCATTACTGCATTATGATTTGCATTATTTGTCCTCATAAACATTTTAAAATAAAATAAAAATCTACTGTTGCTGTGACACCACTTCATCACTTTATATAAATTTTCACTTATATAATTTCCTGGTATCCGTCTACATGGTGCACACACACACACAGGATAACTCCACTTTCCAGAATTTAATGCCTAATGAGCCAGTAGACGTTGACGATGATGGCTGACAGGTGCCCTCCCTCTCTTACAGTCTCCTGCAACTGTGCAAACACCAATATGCATGAGATTAGATGAACGCCTTGCATGGACTGTCAGCTCACAGATTTGAAATAAGCTTTGCAGTCACTGAACCTGTCTTTATGTTATGCCAATAATAGCTTACGTTGCATCATGTTGGATGGCCCTTAACTGCATAAAAGAGCTTATTCTCTTGTGCAAATGTGAGATTGGGTTCTCAGGATGTAAGGTAAAACTGCCAGGATAGAGTGTAAAATTGGGACTGAGAACAGGTCGAGGCAGGTGATTGTGAAGCTAAGGATGGATTCTTGTGAGTGAGACCTTATGAGTGGCAGCACGTAGCCAGCCTTTGCAGGCTTCCATCGCTTGTAACGAGTTTCCTCTCAAATGTGATGCAGCATGTGCAAACCTGGTGTCCAAAATTTTCGTTGTTTACATTTTTTTTGTTTATTAAAACTTCAAAACTTCTAGATTAATATTTTAACAGCTGGAAACTCCATGACTGAGTGGCCATTCCTGTTATACTTTGTGCAAATATAACTGACAGGGCTGAATCTGTCGAGCTGTTAACAGCCATGAATTCTGAACTTGGTATTAATCAAGTTTATTACTTTATAATACATCAAAATGTTTATGATACAAAGTCCAGGCAGTTGTGAGACTCGAATGTTTAAGCAATGAAAACCACCTTATATGCATTAGAGGCTACATTTGGCTGTACTGTGAGGTTCTTTTCAAACAGCCTATTAAGCTGCTGCTCTAAAGTGTGAGGATGAGATTGTCAAGTACAAAACAAGACTGCAGACCAAACAGAACATCCCCAGAGGGACTAAATGAAATAATAATAAATACTAACACAGATGCTGCAGAACTCTTGCAAATACTTTTTACAGCATTCGCTCATGCAAGAATGCAGGACGACTGCTCAGTGCTGGCATCAAGGTCATGCTTTTCAGCAGAACATTAGACTTCAGCTGGAATTTAAAGTGTTTCATTAATATAATTTAATACAGATTGTAAAATGGAATCACTATTTCTCAGTAAAAGCTGGAAGTAAAAAAGAAAACAAAAGACAAAGACAACATCTGTTCAGCTATTTACAGGGTCATGCACATGCAGCTTCTAAATAAAGTATGGCCCTGCTTAGAAATAAATAATGAATATGTCAGTGTATTTCCTCATCCATGACTGGTAAAAACAATTAGGAGGGGATTCTTTTTTTCTCTTTTCCAAGTGGCAGAGTCAGTCTTTTAGTCTTTGTATCATCTGTTATTGCTGGAGGCCAGCGTAATTGCGGAGAGCCCATTTTCTGATTCAGCAGTTCCCCCACGTTAGAAAAGCAATCAGAATTGTCCCACGGCAATCCAGTTTATTGCTGCACTTGCTAGGTCTTATTTCAGATGATGTGAAGTGAAACACAGAAGGATGTGCAGTTATACTCCAAGGCCATATCAGGGAGAAGTTTTTCTCCATCTTGCCCAATCATACTGTCTGCAGCCCGCCCAGGGTCATCCTCCGCCTCATCCGCCGCTGAGGTTTGCACAATAGGAAGATCTTGTCTATTGTCTGATCACTCAGGATTGTCTCCCTCCTTCTTCATCTTCTGTTTGCTTGCGAGCTCTTCCTTCCGGTACTCTTTAACATACCATCCTGTTCCTCTGTGCTGTTGTACCCTTCTCTTTTCTCATCCCTCTTCATTGCTGTTGTTAAATGATAAGCATGCGCTCCCATGTTTTTGTGCGCAAACCCACTAAATTATATTAATTGAAAGGATAAAGGGCCCATAAATCACCCTCAGCTTATGAGTCTACATTTATTAACTGTTGGAAATTTATTCCATCACATTTGCATCTTACATCTTATGCCATGTTTTCTTTTTTTTAATAGTCATGTCTAAAACATTAGCACACATTTAGCCAATTGAGGGGTCATTTGGGAGGGGTCTTTGAGTTACTAAGAGGAAGAATAAATGAATAAATGTATCATTATTATAAGTTTAAAAATATGTAAATTTAAGCTATTAAAACATTCCTCAGTTTATTCTGTTTTTACTTTTCTTATATTATTTGAAATACTGACTATTTTGTAATAAATATGCACAAATGCAAGCCAATAACCACTAGTGATGGGTTCACACTATAGAATATCATACCAATTATTGCCCAGTCCTGTGTAGTGCAAAAGAAAGCTAGCAGTGCATCTGGGATGCCTGACAACATCCCTGCAGAAAGATTACTGTGGGTTTTTTAACATGACATTGCCAAAACCTTAAATTGCCATTTGTCCCTGGATTTAATTCATGAATGACCCCACAAATGAGCCTGAGGAAATGGGCTGAAGACTGAAAACCGAAAGAGATGACTTGACAGCAGCCACTGGTTAGACCCAAGGCCCAAATCCCCAACTGAGCCCTCTCTGAAAAGAGTAATAGAGCTGGGAAAACCTGCAGCTGTGGTTATTCTATCAACAAATGACAAGTAATCAGTGATCTCTGTTGTGATGGGGCTTACGAGACACACAGAAACCAGACAGGAATTTCTGGTTGCCCTAAGACAGGTGCTTACCAAGACAGAAAAGCCATTCTTTCTCCTCCTTTTTGTGCCCTACTTAGCTGAGGTCAAGATACCTAATATGAGAGAAAATGCAAGACAGAGAGAGATGAAGATTTTATCCAGACCACCCACCATCCTCCGGACCACTGCCTTGTTTTTCTTTCTCTCAAGTAACCAGAAAACTGGAATGAGGTGCCAAATTCCCCTCTACTGTTTGTCAGCTGTTTGTACTGCAAACCCTTCAGTGCTCTGTTTAGGATAAATAAGCAACAATTTTCTATTTACTAGATTAACAGAGATAAAACCAGGGCTTTGTGAGTTTCCTGGGAACCTGTTTTGGAATTCCCAGACAGACAGGAAATCTGTGTAATTAATAAAGCTATTGAAACCAGATTAGAGTTTTGTTTTGTTACTTTGTGTCCTCTCCATCCTTATTTATATGGCCTTGTAGAATCTTTGTTTTGTCACTATTATTTTTCATGACCAGGCATCTCCCATTCTCAGTGATAGCAACCCTGGACAACTGTCAGTTCTGCTGAGTGCGGCACTCCGAAGTGAGCCCTGCTTTTAATATTCTTGTTCTTGTTGTGGCTTTTCTAACCCTGCTGTTAATCTGGAAGTTGTTTGATATGTGATGCCAAAGCGCTCCGGGGTTTCTTGTGGTGAGTATTGATGGAGAATGGTATGTTCTTTATAAATCAAGGATCAGCAAGATTGTGTGGGAGCTGGGATGCCATTTCCTGTGTGGGTTGATGGGAAGTTTGTGGTCATCATTTATTCTGTGTGCTTCTTTCCTTATATGAGCAGCAGGCATTTGCGCAGTGATGGATCAGACATGACAGCTACCCAAACTGTAGGCCGGTTTCTGCATTTTTCATGCATTTCTTGTGGGTGTGCGCTGCTTTATGACTCTCCTTCAGAGGAAAGTTTGTGTGACTTTACAGCACTCATTAAGCTTGGTTGGATGGTTACTGTAACTCATTAATTTCTACTTTGGCATGGCCCAGTGCATGTGTATGGACTCAGAAAACTAGTGTGGAAGCAATGAAGGTCCCAACTTTGGGAGTGAGCACAGAGTAAAAAAAAAAGTTGGCAACCACTGGTAATGAGGGAAAAATGTCTATTCCCCATCCAGTTGGCAAGTGTTTGCTGTAGGTTGATGGTAGTCGCTGGGAAATCGATTACTTAAAGCCCCAATCAAACAGGCCTAGAGGTCAGTCTGTGACCTCCTAGCAACCACAACCGGTTAGAAAGCCTCCTTGCAATTGCTTTGGTTGCATGAAAGATGCTGCCTTGTCTACAACATTTATCAGTTACTCTCCAAGTGGTAGTGAAGCTATGAAAAATGCAACACAAATCGGACACTAAGACAATTCAAAGTAAAAGTTGCACCTTTTGAAATGTGTTGGTTGCAGCACTGAGGCATAACTTCTCAGTTCGCAACGTTGTCCCAGTTTGCATCACGCTTGTTCAAGTTTTTTTTTTTAACTACTCAGATAGTGACTTGTTTGCAGACAAGTCAGCGTCTTACATGCAAACTACAGGCAATTGTGGCAATCTGCTAACAACCAAAGCAATCATACGGAGGTTTTTGGTGCAGCATATTGATTTCACCTAGCAACAGCAAGCAACCTCAAGGAACCACTCACCAACCTGGGAATGCACATTTTTCCCTTGCGACCATTGGTTATATCACATTCAATCTGGTGGACAACTCTCAAGCAACATGCACATGACATTTTGTGACAAACCTCTAGACAAGGGTTTGCTTTAGATTTCGTAGCAAAGAAACTTATATGAAAGTTGTAAATCTGCACCATTAACTAAATGTTTTTCTATCCACTTACTTCAGACTTCAGGGCAGCAATTTTTAGTAGTAAATTATTTTTCAGATAATTGCAACACCATATCAATACATCGTATGGCTCCAGCTAACAGCCGATGACCTAACTTGTACATTTTTATGACAAATTTAATTCATCACACACACACACACACACACACACACACACACACATATATATATATATATATATATATATATATATATATATATATATATATATATATATATATATATATATATAATTATTATTATTATTATTATTATTATTATTATTAGAGGGGAGTAGATCCTGTTTTGGTAACTGCAGTCATTGGAGAATATAAAACTGTAATGATTTATATGCTCCAATCTTCTGTTAAAGCTTAATCTCACTCCTCATCTCTTCCTCCACCAGTACACATTATTATTAATCATCAGATTTTAATTAAGCATCATAAACACTGACCTCCATTCAATGTCTGATAATAGCTGTGCCGGGAGGCAGGTGCTCTCATCATCCTAATGCAGTAATGCGATCTCTTGGACAGACAGGTTGTAAGTGAGTGGTTTCCCCGGTCATCTCTTCAAATCCCACGGGGCAAAAGTTAAGCTCATCTAAATTATTAAAATAGACATAAGTCTGAATTATTTATCATTGGGCAGATAGATAGATAGATAGATAGATAGATAGATAGATAGATAGATAGATAGATAGATAGATAGATAGATAGATAGATAGATAGATAGATAGATAGATAGATAGATAGATAGAATTTATAATATATATATCCTGTCTTACTCCTTATTTTGAATTTTTGCTGAATTAATTTTCCTGATTTGTAACATTTCCAATGTACTACATAAAATCACAGTGTAAAGGAACTGCTCTCTTTCTCTCTCAGCTAAGACAGTACGCGACATACGTGACAGGGAAGTGTCTTATCAGTTAGTCCCCAAGTGTGCAAAATCATCCGTGTGGTCAACCATCATCCATTACATGCCAGATGTGCCCTGATACATTATAGATGACAGTAAATAGTGGCAGAAAATGCATGGACTGCACACTACTTTTCCTTCTTCGTCCAACTCTAAGAGCATCTAGTATCTTTTTTTTTGTATATTACTGAGCATTCATTAATTTTTTTGTAGTTTCTATGTAGATTCCAGTAACTCTTAGTAAAATACACAAGAGCTTCAACAGCTTTGCTGTGGCATGTCTCTCATTTAGTTGTTTCTATTTCTATTGTGCTCTCCTTTCACTTCTTGTAGAGGCTTATTCAAGAACAAGTTACAAATACATTATGCAGGTAGTGTGATCTGGGGCAACACTCGTTTACATTGTGTTGCTGCACTGTCACAGTGTGTCTTATTCCTTTCTTCTCGTCTTTTCTTCTTTTTTGGACTGTAATTGGTGGGCAGGTGTTTGGGTTCAGCAAAGGTTAATGCATCAGTCTCCCATCTCCTCTGAGACCTGTGCACACAATCATGTTTAATGCCATTAAAAAGTAATTGTGATTAATACATACACACACATTCATGTCCATTTAATTAAAGTAAGACTGTATAACCTGCCTCATATGGCCTCATATGGCTTTCAAAGTATGATCTTAAGATATTAAATGATACATTTTAAATCACGATATAACAAAGTAATTACTCTATTCCTTTTATTCTGAGATCATATTGGCTCATCAACATAATGCTAACGTCCACATTTTGCTTTGCATTGGTGCCGTTTTTCTTTTTTTCTTCTGCTGAGAAAAATGAATTTAATCAAGACTGTGTCATATAAAAAGACCCCATCAGTCATTTGTACGAGAAGTTTATTAAAGGTGATAGTTACAATTGATTAAAAGAAGACTGGAGATGTATGTAGAGCCCTCAGCAAAACCAAAGAAACATTTATTTAAGAGTGCAAAAGATTAGTTGTAGTTTCAACCAGAATCCTTCAAAATCCTTCAAAATGTGCTCTTTCATATAGGCATCCTTTTTTTCCCCAATAGATCCACGCGTTCTCAGTTGTTTTACATCAACAGAAAAATGAAAGAGAAGTTGGGGACAATTTTATTAATCTCACCAAATGGTTCTGAAGTAAAGGGTGGTGAAGGTGGTTGATGATGATGATACTTTATCAGGTTTTAGCAGGTTTTGAAGGAAGTAACTGGATAGGGGAAGCTTGATGAGAGAGGGTAAGATGCTACAAAAGAAGAGAAATAAGAGAATCAGAGATGATAGGAGAAAGACGGAGAGAAGTTAATGAAGGAGTGAGCAGAAGGGGTAAAGGTAGCGTTGGAAGATTGAAGGGTAATAGTATGTAGTGGAAGATGTGTGAGAGGAAAAGGGTAAAGGGGCTTGAGATTGAGAGAGTAGAGTTCCCCTCCATCTTCTCTTTTTCTCTTTCTTTTCCTCTAACCTCTTGTTCCTTTCTTTCCCTCTTTAGCTCCTTTTCAGTCTCCCTTTCCCCCCTTTTTCCTTCCTTTTTCATCTTTGCCTTCTCCTTGTCGGATAGTTGGGTGACATTCTGGAAAAATAAAGAGCAAACATACATTCATTAATTAGTCTGTCTGTGACACAAGAACAAGCTGTTAATCCACCGAGTCATCTCTCCACTGAATTGAGAAATCTGTATGTGTCTGTGTCCATCTGTTCATTTTCTTTCTCTGTGACCACTCATCCCATCAGCTTCAAACTTGGCAGGTGTACTGCTGTGGTGCCAAATTTGAGGCCTTTTGGATAAGGACTAATGACCAGTGATGGCACAGAATTCGAATCAGGGCTGTTAGGAGGGTGACCAAGAAGGTCAAGATCAATGACTACAACAGAACTGGTTCAGACGTTTTTGTTTACTCATCTTATCCAAAAGTGAGATTTTACAATTAGGACAGCAACCAACTGATATGTATGCCTGCATGAGTGGGCAAACTGATCAGCTCAATGATGTAGCTAACTAAAGCTTGCGGTTTTCTTGTTTCAGGAAGCCCATCTCTTCCCCCATTTTTCTCTTTTTTTGGCAGCTCCTCTTTTTGCTGTCTTGCAGCAGTTCCTGTGCTCTCTTCCTGCTCACGTCTTTTTAAAGCATTCACATTAAAGCCAGCAAGTCTGCATAAGGAGGACCTAGGAGACCCTTTAAACTTCAAATTAATCATAACTTGAATGAAGAATGGTCACAAAAGTTCTGTTTCCACCAGTAATCGGACCTTTCCCTAATTCTAAGTAGCATGTTTTTGTGCCTAAACCTAATCAAACCTTTAACACTGCTTTATCGCATAATTTATGTACCTACGGCCAACAGCATACTCCTCCTGCCACAGCTAATATCCTTCTTCAGAGTTAGGGACAAAGAACCTACATGGTTGCTGCAGGACATTTAAGCAAGCCCTTGGGAAACATAAACATCTGCCAGAATGATTATTACCTGGGTGTTGTCAGTCAGTATAGTGACTGGAGTAAATTGTTATGCAGTTAAAAGCTTCCCATGACTGCCACAGCTTACTATACTCCTTAAACACTGATTATATTTGATATCTGACTCACTGTGTTTATGAAGAGCAGAGGATGGGCAATATTTACAGGAAATTTGTATTTTTTGCAGAATACCATATATAGACATACAACAGATCTAGTAAATTCCAAATATAAGCATTATTTACAATGTGGTACAAGTACTATTACATTCATGGTTCAATGTATCACAGCTGGTGATAAGCACAATGCAAGGAGAGGCACTGACTGATGTGAATGCAGATGAGGCATCCTACTGAGGGAGAGGGAATGTTTGTAGATGCCTCTCTCTGTGTGAAACTTGAAAATATAAAACAGGTTTATTAATCTTCAGAAGGAAGCAGAGTCCTTTCATCTGACACCACATTCTGGTTTACATTGTGGAAATAATTGTTTTGTTTTGTTCCTGCTAAAAAAAAATATTATATTGTGACATGCTTCTGTACTGTAATAACCTTTACAAGGATTTGATCTCAATGTAGCAAATATGCTTCTTTCTCAGAACCATGTATGATGTGTGTGTCCACTTAATGCAATGTACCAGTACCACTGGCAGCAAAACAGCCCCAGAGCATGATGCTACCACCACCATGCAGGGTATAATCTTCTTAGGTCTGAAAGAACTACCCTAGCTCTTGTCACTGGGGCCAAATAGCTCAATCTTTGTCTTGTATGACCATAAAACATTTCTCCACAAGGAATTTAGCTTATCCATGTGGACAGCTGCAAATTTAAGTCGAGCTTAAAGGTTTCAATTCTTTCTTGGTCTGTGCCCTCTCAGTTCATGGCGATGTAAAACTAGCTTCGCCGTGGACGCCAGTGTTCCAGCAGTTTCCAGTTCATGGCAGGCTTGAGTCTTAGTGGTTCCCGGGTTGTTCCAAAACAATCAAACCAATTTCCTCTCATCTGAGGGTGATATTTTGGGTCTTCTTCTAGATCACACATCTAAATGATTTATTTGAACTGATCTTGGAATCTGCAATTGTTTAGAAATGGCTCTAACAGACTTTCCTAACTTGTGTAAATTTATGATTCTCTTTCACTGAGTTCCTTGGACTTTCCAATTGTATTGAGTATTGGTCAATCCAGTGAGCGCTGTCAAACAAATCCTGTATGCACACTGTGTGGACTAGTAGGAAAAATTCAGTTGTGCTCATAATTCTTGTTTTTTAAAGTATTTAAAGATGTACAATCATTCCAACCAGGCAAAAGGTTCATATAAATCATTAAAAGTCCAAAATTACCATGACATTTGTGCCCACAATGCGTGTTTTGACCGCAACTGTAGCTGTCACATGTTGCAGAGCTTTCTGTTTCATCTACTCTTGTTAAAAGGATTCTACAAAAGATTCTGCAAACAAGAGAGCACATTTTTTACTTGCATTTAATGCATTCTATATTTAGTAGAACTGACTCTTAAGTGTGCAAATTGTTTCCTGTGAAGCTGCACCTGGCTTCCTGGTTTCAACACTAATATCACTGGTCTTAAGAAGTGACATGTAAACAAATGATGTCGGCTCATGCTGGCTCATGTAGACTGGACTGAACCCAAAGCCTATTGTTTCTGGTTATGGTTCACTGCATGAATGTCAGCGAGAGAGGAATCAGTAGACTGACAAGTTTCCTGCTACCTGATCTGACTTTGGCTAACCATTTAAGGTTTAGTGATCAAGTTGTATTTGTGAGGCTGCAATATGAAATATTGCACATTGTTGGAAAAAAAAATATCTCAGAAGTAGATTATAAAGGAATCTACTGAGGAACAGCTCCAGTTTTTCATGAAACAGCCCAAAATATTTTTTATCTTTCACTGAAAAATGACTACATCATATATGCCGCTAAATGCAAGCAGAGGTACTTGTGACTGTTTATCATGAAGAGTTACTCAAACCTGGGTTCCTTTTGTGTTGCGCAGTTAACCACATCCACACAAATGTGCAAGTCATTTTACCATAGATGGGGAAAAAAACAGGTTGTAGGGTGGCTAAACCTTATCTAAACTTAGAACGCCCTCTGCCACACTCACTTCACACTAGTATAGATATAAACTTGCGATAAACCACAGCCTCCAAATAAAACGAGAAATATAGCTGTCCAGATATGTCGTTCTTGTCTTTGTTACCGAGATACACAAAAGCTATTTCTGAAAACACGACTGACTATTTTAACGTGCTGGTAATGTCACCTTCTTGTTTGTTGTTCCTCTTTTACCCGCCTGTCTTTTCTGTATCCCACTCAGTCTGCACTTAAAACCACAAATTTAACAAGCAAAAATCAAGACACAAGTGAATCACACCCAGAGTCTCACTCTTTAAGAAATGTGTTTTCCTCATCTACTCCTGTAATTTAATAGCAGTCTGGTTCTACTCTGACTAAATTGTCCCCTTGTATTCTTGTTCTTTGTGATAAGCATGTTGTTGCTTCTTTTTTTTGCTATTTTCACATTCACTATTTTGCTATTTTCACATTCCCGTATTTCAACCACTAAACTTGATGTTATTAGTAAGGAGTCAAACAAAACCTTGACATATCTCTTTACTGTAGCAATACATTTACTGTGTGTGCATGGATGTGAAGAAACTGGCTTGTTAGAGCCAAATGCACAATAGCCATTGTGGAATAGACAGAAATTTATCTTCCAATACAAGCTAATACTCACTTTTCACATATAAACCAATCTATGAATAGATTTATTTTCCTTTGAAGCCTCATATGATAAAATAAATGGCCTGCTCTATAACATTCTTTGGCCAATATGTTTGTATCCAGAAATGTTAATAGTCGGAAATATTTATTGCAGGTAGGCCATGTTCAGAGCAACAGTATCTCTGTGTGAAAGAAAGCAGCCATCTCATTTGAAAGGAGCCGGTCTGGCAATGCAGCAGAGGCACGATACAGAGCCCTCTGGCAAAATAACTCTGGGTTCTTGAGGAAAATACTGACAGCGGTTCAACTTTTGCTGTCCCACAGTGTGATGGCATTCAGCTGGTGCTGTAAAAAACTTACATGGCATATTGAACTAGTTTTAATACCTGCCAAGGACCAGGTGACAACTAATATTTGTTCTGAGAGAAATGTAATGGTAAAATAATAATGTAATCTATTTTTTTTATCAAAATTAATAGGAACAACTTTTAACAACCTATTCAGTAAGTCGCAATATGGTTACACTAAAAATACCTGCAAAGTGTGTACTCTTAATTTATATTTAATGGTCATGCTTAGACAGTCACAGAGCTGGTTAAGGTGTCGTGGTTATGGACTGAAAAATGTCAACAGTGACTTCAAGCACAAGACGTTCACTTTATTAACAAAAGCATGCAAACAAATGTTCTACAGTCACAAGTTCTATGTTAGGGAATGGAAGGGGCATTGTTTCAATAACACTATAAGCTATCAATCAACAAATAACCATCCAAAGAGAGCAGTTCAGTAAAGTACGACAGAAGATGGATTTAGAAAATTGATATAGGTGCACTAAATAAGCACTAAAATCCATTTAAAAAAAAACAAAACAGTCAGCGCTAACAGAATACACTGCATGTATTGGACACAATAAGACTGGTTACAACTGTTTTTGTGAGCAGCTTTAGTGTTTGACATGATCTAAAGACATGTTGACCTCCAGGAGAGAGATGAGGCAAAGAGGAGGGGGGAGGTGAAGTCTGGAGCAAACATGCGTCTGGGAACCAAGTGTGATTCACACGCTACTCATCCCCAAACAGCTCTATGCTATAAAGAGCCTGAGGCATTTCAGTAAGAGGGGGGCTTTGTTTAGAGTCCTCTGAGTGTTTGTGAGCGAGAGTTTAAAAAAAAAAAGACCTCTTGTGAAACAAATGCACGCTTCATTTGTTTCCACCTGACTGATCAAGGGTTCATCATTTATTCATTCTCTTTTTTTTGACTCAAAAACACCCTCCAGAAAGAAGTCAAAGAGATATCATCTGTTTCACCAGGAATCAAGCATAACAAGGAAAAGCTGTGGTCTTACTAATGAACTAAGTACTCTTTGTTTTTTTTTTACCTGAGGGTGCTGCCTGTGTACAGGTTGCAGGAGGCATGACAGATGAGGACCAGTTGCTAGCTGTGACTATTACCTATAAGTACAAATTGGCACCACTGAACATGATATTGCACAAGATGGCTGGCATGTTAAAGGCTTGTAATGCCTGATTCAAGACAGGCTGACATACAAATGTCTAGAAAACGTTATGGGATACAGCACATAGGTAAAGTCAGCATTAGAAAGGTGTTGACCTCTGCTGTCTCACCACATGTGGCTCTAAGTGGAGAAGTGTAACAATTTGAAAGGGGGGTGCGATTGCACACAAAGGGCCAATTAGTACACCTGCCCTCAACCTAAATTGAGGGCGCCTAAAAGTGACAAGCGGCTCACAACTCCATGTCGATTACTTCAATGACACTTTTAAATTTATTTCAGGGAAACCTTTTTAACAACCAGCTTTAAAGTAATCTGGAAATGACAAGAGGAGCAAATTGTTTTCTTAGTATGTTTTGTGAAATTATAAATTTTGTGTTGTGTTGTGAGTTGTGCATTGAATTCTAGGCACACCACCATATGGCTTGGACGGACCATATGGACGGACAGGAAGCAAAACTAACACACAACACAACAAGAAGCACTTGGAGAGCACAAATCTCCGCCATGGCAGCTCGCTCTCTGGTCAGTATTTACTTTTAAGGGAATAGTGTAGTATTTTGTATCTATTTATTTTGTTTTATCTTTGTTCTTTTTAAATGTACTTTAAGAAGTTTGTGTGCGGTAAAAACAAGCAAAAAGATTTTTGTTGTTTGCCCTGTTGAAACCCATTTTAAGATACTGGACATAATTTTGTGTATGTTTTTTATTATTGTTTATTGTGGATTCATTCTCTCTTTCTCTTGACAATATTGTCTTTAAAGATAAACAGATTTTAGCGTCAACTTGAAAGAAAGGCATGTGAAATGTAAAAGTGAGGTCAGAGGTCAAATGTGACATGACATTTAAAATTTTTGTGCAGTGCTTTCTATATGTTCACAGTGCACAAACACTTGTAAGAAGCATAACCTCCTTGATGGAGGTAATAAAAGCCTTCAAAGTAAAACAAGGCAAGTGAATTAAACTGACTTCATTCACCAATTTTAGGGGCTGAAGACCAGTTCCTTTTGTGAGTTCATAATCAAAGGGTCACTGTTTTACATGAAACCCACCAAAAAGACTGGAGTAGAAAGACTGAGGCACTGTCAGATACAAAGTGCAAGTTTTATTTCTCATCATCCAAATAACAGTCATCAAAATGAATGTTTGTTCTTAAATAGCAGACCACTGGATTTGGTGTATGTTTAAGGGAGAGAAAGAAAGGTAAGCCACCCATACCTACTTACTTACCAACCTACCTGCTGCCTTATCTATGGGAATGAAAACAAGTGATTTCACTGTAAGACTGACAAAGAGAGAGTGCAAATCCAGTCAGTCAGACAGACTGTGTGAAGACAGTCGGTCTCACTCTTGGGCAGCGATCAATCTTCTGACGAACCAGAGACAGACAGAAGGAGGAGCTTTAATGGGGAAACAGCTGAAATCATCTAAATTATCAGACAATTTTTCAGTATTTGTGGTGATTTCAAATTAGATCACAGTTATGAAAGTCTCAGCTTGATGGCACCTGGAAAATATTCCACAGCATCCCTGTTAAAAAACAATATTTACACTGTGTGATTTGAAGTAGGCCTATTGCAGTTGTTTATTGTGTGGAATTAGAGCAGTTCCCATTGAGACAAATTTCCTTTAATAATTATGTGTTCACTCTATTGAATTGTAGTAATGTTGAATAAATAAACCTGAAGATTGGACTGAACTTATGGTGTTTTAATGAAGTGTGTCTATCTTGTTATTACCCATTTTAATGGTATGTCACATCACCTCCAGTAGTCTCCATGACTCACTCTCAGCAGCCCAAGAGACAGTGTACTTACATATCCAATTACCTTGTGATCTGTGGCTTCTCTTCCCTTCCTTTTGTTTTCTCTTGTGCCCTTTTTACCTTTTCGCCTCAGTTCATTTCTGATTGTTGGTTTATTACTCGTCGGTAATGTCAGCACACACCTGTAAAGTCACTTCAGACAAGGTTTTGTGATGAAAATGTATAAATAAGCCAAACTAGATGTATAAACCATTCACAGGCTGGAGCTCTTCTATACTAATTAAGGGGTTGGATGACTTCACATTTGTTGAGGGAGACAGAAAAGAGGTGGAACAAGTCTAACCATGAAATCTGACTCAGATTAAAGCAGCTGTTTTAGCAACTTATAGCATGAAAAAAAAAAACCTAGATGCAGCCATTCCAGTCAGTCAGGCAAAGCCAGTAAGTCAGTGTATCTAAAATTAATTTTAATCTGGATGATCATGGCTTGAAGCTCATGAATATAAGAAAAAACAGAATCTCAAATTATTAGAATACTTCCTAAAATCAATAAAAAAAAATTGCAATACAGAAATATCCTACTTCTGAAAAGTATGTTCATGTATACACTCTGTATTTGGCTGGGGCTTCTTTACCATGAATTCCTACATTGTTGCAGTATGGCATGGAGGTGATCAGCTTGTGGAGTTGCTGAGCTGTTACTGAAGCCAGGGTTGTTAGTATGCATCAATATAGCATTTTGCAAACAGCCAGCCTATTCAACAATGACCTTGTGTGGCACTGACACCACCTGTTATCTGCACAAGTCTCAAGTGAGCAGTCATGCCCATAACTGTGGTTGCATATGTTGAACTACACCAAAAGATACACAGTATTTACCCTGTCGAGTTCAAAATGAAATATTTTACTTGAGAAACTGGATTACTGATTTTCATGAGCTATAAGGCATAATCATTAAAATTGCAACAACAAAGGCTTGGGATGTTTCACTTTACATGTAATGAATATATAGACCATATGGTGCACTGATTTAATGAAACGTGCAAATTTTTTACCAGCTTTACCAGATTTTTACCACCTATCTACTAATTTCAGACCATAATCTATTTTTATCAGCAGTATTACATGAGACAGGATTTTGTCCACTTTTTTCAATTTGTTTTGCTACCGGTGTCTTTGAATAGTGCTTTGGCTGTAAAGTCCACATGTTAGACTCCAGCTACAAAAATGTTAACATAATTAAATATAAAATCAAAGCTGCTTGTAATTTACCTTAGCTCCTACATGATCAACCCATCCCATGAACTCACACATACTGCTATGGTAGTTGATCCTGCACTGACCTCAGCATCTGTAGACCACTAATGTCTCTGCCAGATGGTTTAACATCTGCGTGTGTGTGTGTGTGTGTGTGTGTGTGTGTGTGTGTGTGTGTGTGTGTGTGTGTGTGTGTGTGCGTGTGCGTGTGTGTGCGCATCTGTGAAAACTTTATTCACATTCATGTTTGTGTTTATTTGTGTTAGGTATTCAAGCAGAACAGCACCCCAGGACAAACAGGTCAATAGTTTTGTATCTGTGAGTCAGATCAGTTAAAAAGTGAACTGCTGGCATATCTGCAAAAATCTACCTGCTTTCATTGTGAGTACTAATAAATTTTTGCCTTCTGACTAGACACTTTCTCTGAATAACCATACAACATTTTAAATGCTTCTTGCTAGTATTCCATGTAAATTTATTCTGTAAATTATGCAGCGTTATGTTATGGCTTCTGATTGGCTAGCAAATGTAATACTGATTATAGTCAAACTTGGATGCCTCAAATATAGATCAATAGAACTGCAAAGCAGCAGGACTTGCAGTGCTTTGATTTAAATTACCATATCAAAGTTTTAAAAAAAATGTAATTATTAAACCATGGACTTAAACTTTTTGTCTGTCTGGTGCAGCAGATGCCTTTAAATACTACAACATGCACATGCATCTACCAGTCAAAGCTGACGCAAAAGCAAAACACTGTTGCTGAAGTCACGCAAACAGTAAAGTGACTGAAAACTGCGCAGGTTTCTACAGGATTGGAGATCGAGAACTGTAACTTCTTTGGAAATGTGTTGGAGATATTTTTTGACAGTTGACTTACACAAATGTTCTCGCTCTTCTAAAGTACAAAAAGAAAAAGCTAAATAATACAGACCTGACATGACATGTAAAAATGAGAACTTGTGCTTTTACTGTAGGTTACCTGCAGAGATTTCATGTTCCATTTGGTGGACATGTCATCACATGTTTGGAAATGCCCCAGATGGCATCCAGATGACCAGCAGTGCCCTCTTTCAGTTCTAAGGTTTTACATATCAGAACTCACCTGGTCCTTACCCGGTCATGTGTCATGTGTTGTGGTTCACCTGAGGTTGTGGTTACCTCATTTTAAGACTCGCTAACGACCACGTGATTTTTAAAAAAAATTATGTCCTGATGCTCTTTGACACTTTGAACATTGCTGGCTCCTGATTTCACATTTGCACACCAACGTAAGGTATTTGACCATGTAATTTATGTTTCAACTTAAAACTGACTTCATTTCATGATCAGAAAGTAGTTCATTAATGCCCAGAATGCTCCGTTGCACCATTGCCTGGCAGCCGAGAGATCGGAGAGCTTGATTGGCTGTAAATTCATTATTTTTTTGGCTATTGGTGTGATTTAGGTATCAAAATTGATCTTTTTCCATGCTCTATTTGCACTGGTTTCAGATATAATTGGAAAGAACAAACTTTTTTGTAACATACCTAACGAAGCTGATTGTCATGAGATGTGCCAGTAGCTGACCCAAATGCAGACTTTTTAAATAAAACCTAACCTTTATTAAGGTGAAATAAATATTTCCAAAGGCAGCAAACAAAAAAATAAATAAACTCCAAGCAAGGCAGGTAATGCAATAGGCATCAAAAACTTAACTATACTGAGCTCACATACACAGAGAAGGAGGAATGATAACACAGACACCTAAGGTAATCAAGGGAAGTGGACACAGGAGGGTGATGAGACACAGCTGAAACTACTTAAAACAACAAGACAAGGAAATAATGTTAGATGCAAGTCACAGCAGACAAATGATTATCAAAACAAAGCAGGATGTAAACTGAATACAGAGAACTTGACACAGGAGGGGGAACAAGTATCCAAGACTCAAAACCTAAGGGGAACTGAGAACACAGAATACAAGCAAATACTAGAACAATCAACACCTGGAGCTAAGAAACCATAGAGATAAATAAAAGGAAATCAAACCCTGATGAACAATCAAATTCAACTACAAATGGCAACTGTAACTAAGTGTCTGCAGGGGAGGTGGGAGCACATTCTGCAGTGAAAAGATGATTTTAAACATAACTGCTTAGCCTATTTTTATGAGATATGGTTTATGTAGAAATAATGGTCTTTAATCTGTCTGATCAGCAGTGATTTGAATGTATTGTTACAGCCTCTCCTGTATTACACAAGTGACAGTGTAAAGGTCTGGCCATGCTATAGGCCACACAGTGATTTATGTTGTGATGAGTAACCTGGGTAATTGCATTGAGATTATGTAAGAAATTCCCCCATGTCTAATAACAAATGATGTGCCCTGAAACGTCTCAGTGTTTAGTTTGTGTTTCAAAATCAGATATTCAGCCTGTAAGGACAGGTATAGGAATGCTTCGAAGGAGGCAGCAGAGAAATGTGGCTGTGCAGTTGATGGAAAAGTGTACAGATTGAGTTTGTGTATATTGTTCTACTACGTGTGTGTGTTTGCGTGTGAGGTGTGGTTCTGCCTCGCATTACCTTTACATTCCAAACTACACCGACTCCTTCGCACGACTGCTATGGCAACTCGCAAGGGAAGAGGCACTAAATCAGACACCCACGTCTCCTTTGAACACACCATTAATTCCTGCTGCCTGGGTCTCAGAAGCATACGGTTACACAAGGGGGTTGCCTTTGAATGCTCAGGTTTTAAGAGGGACAACCTGTAGAGAAGAAAGCGAGTCCTGAGGGAGCCAGTGCCCCTCTCGCTCTGTGTAGTGTTTCCGACAAGCAGTAAACAGACTGACTGCAAACAGCGGTTTCGCCATTCTTTCATCATTTATTTCAAGCACCTGTTGAAAATGTTCAAATTTCACTTAAAGTTTTTTTGGGGGCGTTATTTATTTTTATTTTTAGTTGAGAGAAATCGGAAGGAAGTATTGAGTTTCAGATGAAAAGTCTAATGTCTCCAATGACTGAGTAAAAGGGTAATCTTCACATGCAGGCCAAATGCAAACAAAGACCTTTTGGCATTGCGACAGGATATCGTTTTATGGGGCCTCCTGTGGTAATGGGAAGTGACACTCAGAAACAGACAGAAACTTGAGCAGCACAGTACCTGGTTTGTGAATTAGCCCAAACAAACAAAGTGAGAGGGCAAAAGCTCTGAACTTCTCCTTTTGGCTATGGGCTCATGTAATGTGAAGAGGCTTCACAATGAGTAAAAATAGTGCCTACTCACATGTAATGAATGGTATGGGAAATGACCAAACAAAAAACCCCATCTCATTAAGTTCTCATAAGCATATAAATTGATATTTAGTGTTTTTGTTTTAACTATTCCCGCACTCGCTTTGGGGCTGAGGTCCTCGAGCTAAATGTCAGCATTGCTCTGGAGAGGCAGTACCGGATACGTTTTCCAGAAACTTGTGTTGTGGGTCATGATTGATCAAGCAGATGTGTTGTCACATCATGAGTATCAAAGAGCACAACAGTAAAGTGCCATTTTACAACCAGGATAATCAATATTCTAAGTGGCGCAATGGAGAGCACATAAACTGTTAGAAAATCCACTAGCTGAATGTATGGCTGAATGGTTAAATTGCAGGTCATGCAGTTGCTACAGCTTGCTACAGTGTAAATGCCAGCGAGAACATTATACCAGAGCTTCACCGAGTTTAGGATTGACAGTCTGGAAGAACACACTTATGCTTAGATAATTTATGATTCAAGCATAAATGTCTGCATGGCCTTCACATATTTACAGGAAACAACCAATCCCACACAGAAATGCATTTCCTTGTTAAATTACAGTGAAGTACTGACAGCATGAAACTGTTATTTTAGCACACAAATTGTATAACAATGTTTTCTAACTAAACATAAATAAATAAATCACAGCTCTGTGTTCCTACCTTAACCTATAAAAACAGTTTATTACTGAGAAATGTACTGATGCATTATAGATATGTGTCTGTACAAACAATATTCCCCATTCTGAACAGATTCTGAATATTTATTTACTCCCTGCACCACATGCTTAAAGGAATCCTACAGAGTCAGCATTTTAGTGACCAGCCAGGAGATGAACTCTTGCTATTATCATTTCAGGAGTTTTACATTACTGTAAAAGAGAAGGAGGGGGGTAAGAGAAGGAAGAGCAGAAAATATGGTTTTGACAAAAAAGTTGCAATATTACTTAGGAGAATTATTATGAGGAAATGTACAGTGTTGTGCAAAAGTTGTGAGTCACCGCTTCTTTCATGTGCTTTCATTCCAGTCTTTGTACCTGACCATTTTTTTAGAGGAATGGTTTTTTGTTTGTTTGTTGAACCACTTAACACTGACCTGTGAATCATTCAAGCATTAAAACAACAGCTAACTCAAGGGTTGACCCAGTGTTGTCTAGAAATAATAGACTATTTAGTAAAAAAAAAAAAAACTATTTTAAATGGAATCTTCAGGCACTTTGTTACCAGCAGCCTGTCGCAAAAGCACATCATTAGTTCCTATTTCTTTAGTCAAATTCCAGAGATAACACAGTTTGACAGGGATAAAATAGTACTTTTTTGACCAACAAGGCGATTCCCAAAGATCTATTAGCCACTATTTTGGCGTATCTGTACAAGTGCAGGGAAAAAGAAGAAGTTGAAGGCAGAAAACACTATCTACAGCAGATGAACAGTATGTGAAAGTAATGTCCTTAGGAAATAAGAAAAAATCCAGCAAAAAACCTGACACAGAGCCTGAGAGATGCATCTGGCCCTTCAGTTGATCCATCTACTGTTCACTGAAGCTTCATCAGAAAGGGTCTCAGTGGAAGGGTGGCTGCCAAATTACACAAGAACTGGACTGAAATGGCCACAGGAGTAATGAATCCAGTTTATTTTATTTTTTTATTCAAATCATCATCATGTATATGGCTGGGGTCAGGAGAGAGGCACAACAGCAAGTTCCTACAACCATCTGTAAAACAGCAGCGGTTCTCTTAGGGTTTGGGGCTGCATTTCGGCCAGTGGTGTTGGGGATCTTGTCAAAAATTATGGAATTATGAACGCAGAAAAGCACCATCAGATTTTGATCCACCATGCAATACCATCTGAAAAGTGTCCAATTGGGAACAGCTTCATTTTTCAGCATGACAATGATCCCAAACACACTGCCAATGCAGTAAAAGTATGCCCAAATAGAAAAACACACAGTAGAACAGCATCAGTCATGGATTGGCCTCCCCAGACCTCTGACCTCAACCCTTATTGAAGTACTGTGGGATCAGACAGAGAACAAAACAAAAAGCAGCCAACATCCAAAGAAGAGCTTTGAATATCCTCCAAGAAGCCTGGAGAACTATTCCTGGAGCCTACTAAAAGAAAATACATGAAAGTTTGCCTAAGAGAGTTCAGGCTGTGTTGAAGAATAAATGAGAGGTTGCTCAAGACTTTTGCACAGTACTGTAAATGTCTATGTGTGTCTATGTATTATAAGAACACATAATAGGAAGGACACACACATGCATTTTATGGAATATTCAATTTGGACTGGCTTTCTAACTGAATAATAGAAACCGAAACAGCTTTCATATTATTTCCTTCATTTAAAGCCCACTAATTCATTCTGCAGAGCACTGATTTAAAACTGGAAGACATTCTTAGCAGTCCAATCTACTCTAATATCATTCTACTTATCAGGACTGACAGTGGACCACAACTGTGCTTTTTCTGTCTGACCTCAGTAATGCCTTTAATCACCAGAAGACCATTCCTTCTATTTCTTGCTACTTTGCATTAAAACCCACTTATCTCCTTTGTGAATTGAATTTGAAAGGATTGCCCCTTTAATAATTCACAGGCAAAAGAGAACAGGTAGAGTGGTATTATTTCTAGCAAAGCAATGGACATGCAGATGTGGGTGTTTAAAGCCTAAATCCATCTTTCTCTGCATAACTCGATCAAAATGTACTAACGTTAGCATTATAGAATCAATATTTTAATTAATCTATTCTGTATCTGTGTGGAAGTGATGATGTTGTGGAAGTAAAAGGACATCAGCAGAGAAAACAACATACATCATACTGAGACATCAAGGCGATGCTCATATCTCACTGTCCTCATGTTGTGTCTGTGGCTGGGACCTGGGCAATGTGTGATTGGCTCTTCCCCAACAGCATCCTCATGTCGCAGTGTACAGGGAGGTTACCTCCATCTCATTCTCCTTTGCATACACAAACTTACTGCAGCCTGCAGCATGCCAACATACTGCTAATTCATCAGCATGGATAGTGTGGCAGAGGCTTTAATTACCAGCCAGATTACCATCAACTGGCTCTGTTTTTCTTTGTAATTCATGGCAGCATTATAAAAGATGAGCAGCTAAAAATGCACTCCTAAAAAAACAAAGCAAATGCAATATGAGCAAAATCATCCCAAGGTCAGACCGTACAATGATCAGAGAAATTGCGGGGGAAAAAAAAATCTCAGGCTCTACAGGCCTTAGTTAGCATTTTAAATGTTAAAGTACACAACAGTACAAATAGAAAAAGACTGAGCAAGTTTGGCTTGTTTGGAAGGTTTGCCAGGAGAAACCCTCTTCTCTCTCTAAAAAAAAAAAAAAAAAAAAAAAGCACACAAAAAAACAACAACAACATGGCAGCATGGCTTAGGTTTACAAAGTTGCATCTGACCAAACCACAAAACTTCAAGAACAACGTGCTTTGGAGAAACTAGACCAAAAAGATGTTTGGCCATAGTGCACAGTGCCATGCACGGTGGTGGAGGGGTGATGATTTGGGTTTTTGCAGCATGCTATGACTTATTACATTTTTAACGAGTGACTTATAAGTAAACTAACCCCTGTACAGTTGTCACAAAGGGGGGAAGCTGGGTGTAGAGGTCAACACTTTTTGTACCAGGCTGTAAACATGTTAATTTCTGCTGTAAAGTTGGGCAATTTGACATAGTAGTCAAAAGGGGAATTAATCGCTTTTGGAGCCTTTCTCAAGTGGCTATTATGGGAACTGCAATTATCCTCTTCCTTTTTTGGCACATACACCTCGACTTTATTTTACAGACGTTCCTGCTTCGATATAATGGTACTTAGGAAACATATAGCCAAATTACATTTCCCCCACACTTTTCACTCATGATTTCCCTCGCTGTGTAATTCAGAAATTATGTGTGGAAAAATTCTTCCAGGACTGCAGTGTTTCTGAACAGTCCTACCCGTCTGCTGTGTTCCTCTCATTTGGATGTTCCCACAAATATCTCAGCTTTATATGACAGCCTTTCCTGTGACTTTGCAGAATGACACTGCGTGAAGCTAATGAAGATTCTCAGCACAGATACACTTCAATACTGGAGCAAGATGTGCCACTTCCTGTACAAATTTAATCTAACAAAAAAAAATAAAATCTTTGCTGCCTGGGTCATGTCCATTAGCTGAATGCGCCTAGAAGCTTCTCACACATCATCCCGCACTCTTATGCAATGCACCAATCTGAATTATCCCATTAGCAGAATTATTACATGTGCTGTGCTGCCAAAAATAGATGAAATGCAACAAACTCTTAATCCTCTTGAGAGGACTGCAACTCTTTCCAAATTCAACAGGTGGTCTTGTAAAAGATATCCCATCTCCTGGATCCAGTCTCGGCTCTGCCACTTATGCTGATTGTCTCAGCTCTGCTATAAATCTTTGAGTTTCAGGAAACTGCAAGGTTCTGTGTCCAATCAATTCATAAGCATGGATGTGTCCCTCACAGGAAATAGATCATATCAATGGGATTAATGGATTTGAGGCTTAATAGATTGAATACTGTTTTTTTTCTTTAGATTTTGAAGCAGTCTGCAATCCTCCATCTCATCAGAGCGTGTCTCTTTTTCTGTATTTATGATCCACTACAGAAAAAAATAAATGTCCATAAAACTAATTCTGGTGTTATTTTAAATTGTTCTTTTTAAATAAGTCAGAAGGCAAGCGTTAATAGCTTGCTTCAGTGTCATTTTTTGGTAGGATGTTAGAGGACACACTCAGTTAAAAGGTTAATCTCTATGGATGACTGAGTTCATCCACACTGACTGTGTTTGTCAGTCCCTGAGCTTTGCTGCCAGTAATGGAAACCAGCAGGGGTCCAGCCAGGCTCAGTAGCAGCAGCAGTGTGTTTTTCTATCACTCTGTCACAATGATGAACAGAAGCAGGCGCAGTTCTGGGAGTAGCAGGAAGAAAGGGGCAAGAAAACCCAGAGAAGTTTGTGTTGATCCACTCTCTCTGCTTCAAAGGATCGCTGATCCAGTCTGAATACTTTCAGAATAAACTTGCAAAAGTCGGAAGTAGTGCGCATCCTTTGTAGCCTGAAGCTTAAAGTTTATAACATTATAGCAAGCTGGGCTGTGCAATATAAAAAAAAATAATCTTCTGTCAGCCAGCAGCAGGAGTGTGGCCACTGGGCAGACTGCATGGCAGGCTGGCTGGCTGGTTAGGAGCTCCTCCCACCTCCTTGTGCTCTCCCCCACGTTGCTGCAGAGGACTGTGCTCCAGCACTCCACCTCTGCACAGTGCAACAGCAGCAGCAGCAGCTTGCCCTGCTGGAGCCGAAAACAGCCCGCAGCAGCGCACAGCCTCCTGCGTCTTTAACCTGCCGGGTGTGGAATACTGGAAGACACACGGATATCGACATTTGTGGGACTCACAAGACCATTTGCACTTGTGTTGATTATTTTAGTCTGATTTTTTTTTTTGTAACGCTTTCGTGTTGCCAAGGAGGACGAAGTCCGAGCAGGTAAGCAGTCGGTGGATAACCTTGGCTACTTCAGCATGATTACATTGTAGGTGCCGTTTTCCCCTTTATTTTCTTTGTATAGGCGACACATGCTTCATCGGCTGAGCAAAGTTATTACACTTATATTTTGTACAGGAATGCGTGTCGTATTCATTCAGGTGATAGAAATGTGGGATGTTTTTATTTATTATGTGTAAATCACAGTATTGCAAGGACACAAAGGTTTTTTTTTCCCAGTTACAATAGTCCGTCGTTAACCATATTTGCCGAGGCGAGACCAGCGTTTAGCCAAATCTTCGTGTACCTCATCTAAAAACAGAATATCAGACTGAAACACGTGGGGTGTTTACCGCACGTCGAGCGGATGTTAAAGCTGATGCTCACAAAACATACCGATAGCACCACCACCACCACCCCTCCAAGTTTAGAGAAAAGTTCCCAAGTTTTTTGGGGTTTTTTTTTTTTTTGGCGAGGGGGTGAGTGGGGAAAAACAGGTTGCCCCCCCAGAATGAATAGTGACGTGTGAGTGAGCAGGTGCGACAAATGCTACCCGAAAAAGGATTTGTATTCAAAGTGAGTGACTACACACTGAAGTGACCTGCTTATCAGACTGTGACATGAATTAGAGGTTGTCCAATTATTTTGATTATGTATGAGTGGATTTTTTTTTCCCTCTGTGGGGATGTCATCCAATTAAGTGTGTATGTGTGTGCGCGCGCGCGTGTGTTTGTGTGTTTGCTTGCATGGCACAAATCAGTTCCTTAAAAAGCAGGCAGTAGGACGTGACTGTAGATTACAGTAACCCTAGAATAATAACCGTCAGATGACCTACACTTCATAACGGCTGCTGCTTATTTGCCCTGTGTGTGTTGTGGGGGGGTCATATGCGCCTGTATCTGATGATTGCTTGGTTGCGTGCTGCTGCATAAAGATTCAGGATTCAGACAAAGTGCTTTTACACCAGTTGTTGAGTGTTGATAAGGCAGCATACCTGTGAGGCATTTAAACTGTTACCATCTAATCAAATGGTTCTTTATGTTACACCCAGTTTATCACGGGGAAAGTTTTAGGTTTAACAGTGGGTTGTACTTTGTAGAATTGCTTAGATTCTCTTTGGATGTGTTTGAAACATAAGTGTGTGTACAAAAGAAATGAGGGCAGAGGCTTGTTACTTCAAGGTTTTCACATTCTGTATGAGGTGGTGGCTCAAAACTGTAAATTTCACATCCATCCACCAATCATTTTTCCTTATGCCCATGTTGTTTTTCTAGCCCCCAACTTCTAACAGGCTCATGAGATTTTTTTTATTGTTATTTTTTTAGCAAGAGGAAGTGAGAAAAATTGGACCATGAGCTTGAGAAGGTGTGGGGAATGTAGATGAGAGGGTCTATCTCTGTTTAAACAAGCAGAGCTGAACATGTCAACAAGAGCTGGAATCGCCAAAACTGTGTGCAACTTGCCACACACCTGTGTCAGTCTTTTTGGGCAAATACAGACAGAGCACCAAAGCAGTTTCAGATGAAACTCCCACGTGGTTCATGGTGACTGCCTTGAAAGTGGAGACTAAAGTGGCTGGCAGTAGGTCTATTCTCGTGAAAAGTACTGGCCCAATAATCCCTTGCGTCTCTGATCAGTCATCTCTTCACATGACTCATGCACAGGGCCATAAGATGTTAGGCAAGCCTCAGTTTCCTCTGTTGTCGCAGGAACGGTTAAACAAACAGCGAGCTAGCGGGTGCCTTCCTGCTTGAACTGAGTCAGTTGGAACAAAGAAAAATGTAAACATGCATCTTATCTTTGCCAGTGGGACAACTCGCCATGCCCTGTAGGATTATTAGGTCATAAAGCCAAGAATTAACTGGAGTCTTAACAGGCCTTACCTCTGTTTTCTTTAGCATTTCTCAATAATAAATCAAAGGTTAGCTGAGAACATTTCACAGTGTTAAGAGTAATTGTTGATCCTCCTGCCTCTGTGAGTGTTTTCCAGCTAGTGCGTCTAAATAGTGAGCAAATGTTGCCATGTGTCATTGCAGCACCTTGTTGAGAGACAATTAAAACTGTGTTCAGGGCATAAATAGAGACCCCCAGCTGCAAGGAAACAAATGACCTCTCTGAAATGATGTTGATCTTCTCACTGTCAGCCCGGTTAAACAGGACTCACTGAGGGAAAGGAAGGAGGTGTGTGGCTCAGTTGTGTTTGTAAGAGGAGGAGGAGGACACACATGTGGAGTGGGAGATTTTGTTTGTGTGTTCATGTGTAGAAGGAGGGGGGGTGGGGGCGGCGTTGTGGGTGTGAGATTCATCCTGGTGAGACTTGCGCCTTTAAACATTCCTGACATTCCGACCTCCGGGATGCTTGAGGCTCCTCCGTCCTCTGGTAGCACATCGGGGGCTGCAAAGGACTCTGGAGGGCTTTTATGTTGCCAGGCTTGCACCGGCAAACCCTTTGGTTGAACAGAAACCATATACCCTCTAATTTAAGAGGGCATGGGAACACGCAGTGCAGCAGACATCAGGTCTTCTCAAGTTACATCCGTGAATGACACTTAAATCTTAACAAGTCTATGGAGTCAGACACTTGTTAGCCTGGACCTCCTTGTCTTTTAATTTTTAAATACATGCTTGAACTTTTCCCTGTTTTTTTTTTTGTGTGTGTTTGTTTGTTTGTTTGTTTGTTTTATAATATTTCTTGGGATTTCTGGCAACTTGATACAGAAAACCATGCATGTGTTAGCAGTTTAGAGGCAAAATGAATAAAAATGTCTCTGCTCAGGGGGTCTCATACTCTTTCTCCAGGCAGATTGGTGCATCTTTAAGGAAGTATGAGCTGCTGTTTGGTGCTTAGAAAGTCACATCAGTTTTATTTGTAAAGTGTGGAAGTAGAAATTAAAGGCTAGATGAGATTTTTACGTCGTCTTTTTTTTTTAGTAGGTCACAACGACACGTGGGATTATGATTATGACTCACCCATATGGCCAAAAAGTGATTATACTGACTCGAAGAACTTCGTATTCTAACAATGCGCTGCATTCTTCTTTCTGTCTTTTACATACTGCCCTGTGACCAACGCCCTGTGTCTCTGCAACCCAGCCATGAGAGGTTATCCTGCATCTGCCAGATACTTCCACAGCCACTTCTGACCAAACCTGATTTAGCGAACCAAAGATGTCAGCGTGCAATGACTTTGCAGAACACGTGTGGAAACCCGGCTCTTGTAAGAACTGCTTCCACCCGCTCAGTGCACACAAGACCGTTGGCGTCCTGGATGGCGGCGCACCAGCCGCGTGTTTGAAGAGCAGCCCTGGAGGTGATGAAGAAGCTGGAGTGACTGCGCCTTCACCCTACAGCAAGCCAACGATTGCTGTTAAACCCACTATGATGAGCCTCGACACCAGTGATGCTGCAGATGTCAACATGAACATCGAGCAGGTGGGCTTCTCAAATGTTTATTTCTGCATCAGACTGGTTTTTTTCCGTTTTTTTTTTTAGCTGTATCTTTCTGCCTGTTTGCTAATGCGCATTCATGTTTATTTGTAGGAGGAAAACACAAAGAGCCCATCTGAGAGGTTGCGCATGAAGCAGCTCTTAGACCTATCACCTCTTTACATTGACCACAGCAGCTGCAACAAGGCCCATAGAGAGGCAGTTCTTCTGAGTCCTGATGCCAAGAAGGACTGTAACAACTGCTTCTCTTTGACTCCTTTGAACCCCAATATCCTGCCCACTGACTCCAAGATCATGAGCAATATCTATGTCACCCAGGAGGAAGGTAGAGGTTCTCAGAGCTTAAAGAAAAATGCCAATGAAGACTCCTGCAGGCAGCAAAATAATGTAGCCGCTATGAGAACCATAAGCACTTGTAATGGAAATGTTGTGACTACTGGGTCAAATTATCAAGCATCTCATCACGCAGCTGTGGAGATACCCTTGTCAGTGGATATTGTCCCTACTAGTCCCGTCACAGCCCATAGCAATGGTATGAGTAGTGGGAGCCCAACTGCTATTACCAAAAAGACATCCTGCACTTCTACCACTTCTGTGGACTTCACTAGCCCTAACTCCCATCGTCCTGTCCTGTCCAAACAGTACGGCCTATCAGACTCTTCTTGTTCTTATCGTAGCAGTACAGATTCACTTCCTGGGCCAGAAGGGTCAGGAGGCAGAAAAGACAGTTCACGGTGCCCCCAAAGCCCGCCAGCAGTGGGTAGCCCACGGTCAACTCCCACCTCCCCCAGTGGACAGAAAAACTCAGAGCCCATTTATGCAGAGAGCACTAAGAAAAAGCGCAGGCAGCAAGAAAATGGACTGCAATCACAACCTGAGTCCCCAAACCAGACTACGGAGTCCCTGAGCTCTGAGCATGAACTCTCAGGAGAGGGTCAACGGGCCACCATCACCGTAATGGCTGCTCACACAGAGAACAACAGGACTTTCTACCTGAGCAGCCCAGATTCAGCTGTTAGCACCCAGTGCCACTTTAGCCCCACAGCACGTAAAGACCAGAGTAGCCCAGCTTTCCGTTGGCCTAGCCCCAGCCACAGCATAGTCTCTCTGGCAACAGAAGCAGGCTGTGCCTCCAATCTGCACCCCAAGCCCCAGTCTAGCCCACCCATTCCTCCAAAGAGGAGCACCCGCTCCCCCAAACTGGGCACCTCTAGCCTCTCACCATCCATGTCTTCTCCAGTCCCACTTCCTGAACTTCCCAAACTGTTAACCTCCAGTCTTTCTCCATCTGTTTCATCTCCTGTCCCTCTCACTGAACTCCCCATGCTTTTCTTCATTTCTACTAAAGAGGGCCTCAAGGTCACTACAGAGAACCAGAGCACAGCACCAGAGCGATGGCACAAGCCCCACCACCACAGTTCTGGCTGGAATGGCCGCATTGAGGAAGAGGAGGAGGAGGAAGAAAGAGACCGGAAAGAAACAGAAAAGAAAAAGTTAGCTGCCAGCCCCGAGGCAACCTCTCGGATGACAGCCGTAGTCAATGGTGCTGCTGTCTGGAAGGAAGCCAGGGACTCGAAGGCCCACAGCGGCGCCCTTCCGATGACAGAGCCAGGCACGGCCCCCCCAGCTGCCACCAACAATGGTGCCTATCAGGGAGAAACTAAGGGCAACGGTGCAGAGGCGGAGGGCAAGCATAACGGGAGCATGCTGGCAAAGCAACCGTTGCATGGCAGCTCATTAGAGCCGCTGGCAGCAGGGAAGGGAGCTACAAGCAACGACCCCAATCCACCACCTCCCCCACCCAAGAAACTGCACAGGTAAGAATAGCAAAGTACTTTTTGTTTTACATTTCCACATTTAGTTTACATTTGAACTGGACAGAACACCAATACAGCAGTAGAGCTCAGAAAAATGTATGATTTTCATTATTGATTGTGCTTTTTGAGTTGATCATGTCAAAAGCAATGACAGAATGCAACTAGAAGGCTGAGCCAAGTAGAGGCACTGCCACTGCTTTGTCAACACAAAGTATCACAGATGGTATTCACTAACTATAATATGTTACTTTGTTCTGGAAAGAATCACAGGTACAAATTCCTATATCTAGTCATGTAATATCAAAAATGTACCAAATAAATTTCTCGAACTTTTGCGTAAGAATATAACGTGCAAATACTCTTCAAACTAAATGTTCATCAAAACCCAGCAAACACACGTCGGCTTTAGTAAAGCGAAGTTCAAACACTGTATTTTAGAGCAGCAGTGACAATATGTAATAGATACTTAATTACATGGAGGTAAACTATTGATCTACTATAAGATGAAGGCAGTTTTATCAAACTTGAACTGCCTATTGTAGCGAATACTCGTTCTGTTGTTATGTAATGGTGACTTGTACTAGCATTTATGGGACTGGGGCTCATCCATGACAGTGTGGTTTTATGTTATTTAATTTAGCATCTACAATATGCACTTAAGTCTTTTGTTGCTGCTTTTCTGTATTTATATCAACTGTATACATGTATATATTATAGTATCAATGCAGATTATGTCATGTAAGGCACTGATTAGTGCCCGTGACCATACGTATGTGCACCTACCAGCATCTTACTGCAGTCATCTGTGTAAAACTTGCAGTGCCTTCTCCTTTCATAGCATCATTATTCAGCCTTAATTCAGCTTCCATTCTAATGCCTTGCGATCATTCAGACGGTTGCAGCGTATTCCTTAATGCATGCCTTGTTCTATTCATGCTAGCAGCATGACCATTTCAATTGCACAAAGTGTGTTTGTTAAGTAGTCCACTGCTGTGTTACATTACTGTAAATTAGTTTTGGCTGCATCACAATAGACAATAAATGTAAAAAGTATATGTGTGTTTAGTGTTGTGCAGAGGTCTTTAAGTATTCTTCAGGAATAGTTCTTCAGGTTTCTTGAATGAGATTGAGAGCTCTTGTTTTTTGGATGTTGGCTACATTTTACTGCATTGGAGTGTCTTTGGGATCATTGTCATGCTGAAAAATTAAGCCTTTGCCAATCAGGTGCTTTCCAGATTGGTGGATCAAAATCTGACGGTACTTTTGTGTTTATAATGCCATCATTTTTGACAAGATCCCAACACCACCGACGGAAATGCAGCCCCAAGCCATGACAAAGCCTACACCGTGTTTTACAGATGGCTGCAGACACTCACTGTTGTACCTCTCTCCTGCCCTCCTCCGTGCATATTGATGACTGGAAGCAAAAATTTCAAATTTGGTTTCATCACCCCATCAGACCTGTTTTTCAGTCCAGTTCTTGTGTAATTTGACATACCTCAGCCTGTTCTCCCTGTTTCCCTACCTTAAGAATCGCTTCTTGACAGCCACCCTTTCACTGAAACCATTACTGATGAGGCTTCAGTGCACAGTAGATGGATCAACTGAAGGGCCAGATGTGCCTCTCGGGTCCTGTGTCAGGTCTATTTTCTACCTCTTAAGGACATGACTTTCAGAAGCTGTTCATCTGCTGCAGATACCTTTTTAGGGCTCCCACTTATTCTTTTATCTCTGACTTGTTCAATATCCTCAAATTTTTTAAGAACACACTGCACACCATTCTGAGATATGCCACGTTTTCAGCTAATACCTCTTGGGGAATCAACTTAGTGCAAAAATACAATTTTATCTCTGTCAAACGTTGTTATCTCTGGCATTTTGCAACTAAAGAAACAAATTGCGTTTTTGTGACAGGCTGCTAGTAACAGTGCCTTCAGTTAGGTGACCTTTTTTTTATGCTTGAATGATTCACGGGGTCAGTGTTAAGTGGTTCAACACACAAAGAAAAAACATTTCTCTCAAAATGGTCAGGTTCAAGGATTGGAATGAAAAAGAGTGAAAAAGCTGCCAATGTCCAAAGAAAAACTTGGAAAGACCTTCAGAGAGCCTGGAGAACGATTGCTCAAGAACACTTCAAAAAAATTACAAGAAAGTCTGGCTTCTTGGAAGCAAAATATAAAGAAAGTTGTTGGTGGTGGGGGGTACTCAAGACCTTTTCACAGTAGTGTGTGTCTGTGCATCTGCGGATAATATTTCCGCTGAAATGCGCAGGCTGGTCATTTCTGTGGTTTGGTAAACATATTTAATTACATCATTTACTGTATATGCAAAATGATGAATGTTCATCTTTGCAGGCTCCCTAGTTCTTGTAGTCATATGCAACCTCTAAAAAATGCAGAGTTGCCTTAAACTGGAACTGCATGAGGCTAAGAATACATTCTGCTGTCTGAGTCAGCTTTTCAAACAAGAAAAAGAGAAGCCGTGTGTTGCAGTTATTAGAGCATCAAATGATCTCCCCCCTTAAAATAAACTTTGCTTTGTGTATAATGGTACACTGGGGTGCAAGACGCACATGTGCACACACAGATGCACGCAATGTGACTTCCTCAATGCCAGCACATGTTTTCTCATCTTAAACTAGAATCTGGAAAAGCCTAGAAGACAACACAGACTAGCACTGCCATCGCGTTTCAATGGCTTTATGTTTGCGGGGATTCGAGGAAGGAGCCGTTTTTGCTGTTATGACATTGCCAACATTCTGCGCCTGATAAAAATACCTTGTTGAGACGCATGTGGGAGCACGCCTTTACCCAGCCAGTGACAGCTCTGACTTTGTGGCATTCCGAAGTTTATCGGTGGGTTTCAGTTTGTCTAATCAGCAAGTAACCCTGGTCTAGCAAGGGATCTACCGGAGAAAAGTACTGCAGAGTAGTTGCAAAAACTTTTGTTTGCTGAATAAATGAAAGACATCCACCACTCAAAGACACATGTACATGACCCTCCTTTGAAGTAGCATTTTGACGTCCTGAATCATTTAAAAGCCACAGATGGTTTAAAAAAAATCTGCCTCCCAGAGCCTTTCGATCACAGCGTAAAACACCAAATTTTGCTCTTTTTATTCCTCGTAACAGGTCGACCACAGTATTATATGTTGGGTCAGCAGCCTAGGAGGTGTGTGCTTTGGTGCATGCGACTGACGTCATGGATGAGTGTGTATGATTAAATAGCCCACTCTTTAACAAGGAAGGCGTGTCAAGTGGTGTGTGAAGGTTGCCAAGGGGAGGGCTTCTAGTGAACAGATTGCTGCCCCGGGGCAACTCCGAAACTGTTCCAGCCTGGCAATCAGTTGCCACCAATAGAAGTAGATTTTATAGATCAGCGCTGTGGTATTCAACTTGACTCTGGGGGTTTGAATTGACTTTGCTCTGTGAACTACTGTTCCAAGGATTTTCCCGCCCGCGCCCTCCCTGCACAAAGCCTTCCTCATCCCCTTTCTGCTGCAGAACAGATAGCATCTTGTTGCAGTCTGGCAAACTTGAGGCTTGAAAGTGAACTCGCAGGTGAACGAAATAAGAAATACGGCGCTTTAATTCCTCGCATCTAATGGATGCTGTAGCAATACGTAACTGAACGAAGTGATAACATAAC